>JAQGAS010000302.1:0-63606 GCA_034686365.1 Pachymerium ferrugineum | reverse complement strand
TTCGCCTAGGTCGGCATATAGATATTTGATAGGTGGGCTAGGCCCTTCATCGAGCGGAACTAACATGAATGTTGCAGGAACATTTAATTTCAATAATTTCGTTCTCTGCAAAATATTTCGTTACCTCTAATAAAATTGTTAAGTTCAATACATTTCAATAAATGCACATTAATAACAAAAATTATAACTCCTTTATAAATTACACTTAAAAATTTCCGTCCATGAATTGCTAAAATTGAAATGAAAGAAGTCGTAAATTTTATATATCATACGCGTTTTGAATAACTTTTACACATGTAACGTGTTTGCAAATTTTACTAATATCTCCCATCAGCCTTATTGTAACAATTTTGTAATAACGAAGTATTACTAAACACAAGATAATTTGTATTTTTAATTCATTCAAATTCAAATACTAATTAAATTTATTGTGTTTTATATTGGCCGCGATAACTTTTTTCGGAACATTATTTTATCAATAAAACAACAAAGTTATCGCAACATTATTCCTTGCTTGATTTAAACAAAAAACTTATCAAATAATAATGCAATTCATTACACAACAATCTTGCCGTAAGCCCCACCTCTAGATGCACTGATTACAAATTTTGTATAAAAGCTGACAATACAACGGAAAAATCTCACCTTAGATTTTAGGTGTCTTCCTCCATCATGATTAACGCATTCAACCTTTTGGTCTTGGCTCTTTGCTGTGCATATGTCGCTGAAGGTAATTTTCTCTTTACGGCAATACAATTATTCTATACCTTTCCGGTTTTGTGATAGCTCAATTAACACCATGTCCTGACGGTAGCTACTGTGGGGATGGACAAACTTGCTGCCAACTGTCAAGTGGAGGCTATGGGTGTTGTCCTTATCCATCTGCAACCTGTTGCTCAGACGAGCTTCACTGTTGCCCACAAAATTACAAGTGTGACGTATCAGCTGGGACATGCACTGCTAATAACCCATTGCAAAAGGACGTAAAAAGTAATAATATTATATCTCTTAAAAACAAATCTTTTAATAATCTTCTATATTTTTTGCTAGTGCTTGAGAAAGTGAAACCCATTAAACGTAAGCTCATCATTTATCATTTTAAAACTAAGTCACTAAACTCCTAGTTTCTGTTTCTTAGAAGCTCGTAACTGCCCTGGATGCCCATTCCCTAATGGTGTTTGCTGTCCAGACGGTCAAACTTGTTGCCCCCAAGGAACTAGATGTTCTGGAATTTGGTGTATAGGAAATTTGAGAGCTACTAGTCTTAAATAAAACAATGACTAAACACCTAAAATATTGTTTTATGTAGTTTTGTAACTGATTTTACAAAATACTGAAATAACTTGCACCTATTTCCCTTATAAACTCAACAGAAATAAATATTGATAAAAAAATAAAGTCTTGCATGTGTTACTTCTTGGCAAACGTTAATCCAAATTCATCTGTATGCTTACATGGTGGTATTTTGCAACATGTAAATGCCGCTTACCGGTAACAATTAGTAATTATATAAACAATCCAAGGTATGACTGAAACGGTCCCTTTTTTTTCCTTTTCTTGATTGTTCGGCACTATATTTAGGGAAGGTTTTTTTCGAGGTGATAAATGTACTGGAACACGTGCATTCTTATCAGAATTCGCAGAAAACTTTTGTCCTTTTTTTAATTTGAAACTCGATGTACACTTTAAGCTTTACCCTTGACGCAGACTTGAGAACTAACGAAAGCTCAGGGTTATGACCTAAAATTGGTGCAAAAAATATCTTTCAGCCTGCATTACGTTGATTTGCGTCCTTGAAAATTGTTTACTTTCTACCTGTCACAGGCAACAGAGTTACGTAAACAATTTTAAGAATCAGTTGAGTTTCTCAATAAAACTAAAAATTTTGGTTGAGTCCACAAGATGAGATAGTGAATAAATATACACCTTATGATTTATTGTTACACATAAAATATTTAGAACCCCTTTACATAACTACGGTATATCTGACTTTTGTTTTTTGAAAAGAATACTTTATGGCGACTCCCTTTACTATTTATTTATGTCTCCCAATGCATATAAAGCATACACCTACGCCTCCTCCACCCCCACCTCCTCCTCCGCCACCCCCTTGATTTCGCCAACGTCCTCGGCCAGGGCCAAATCTGCCGCCGCCACCACCACCACCACCACCGCCACCGCCACCGGCTGTTCCTTTGATAAATATCAAACGTGGAACACGGATTAATTCGGGTCCATCCGATGGCGCAATATTTTCTGCCTCAGGAATTGGTACCACGGCATTTTCAGTTGGAGGAATTGGATTGGCGGAGACGCAGATCCATAGGACAATGACGAGAAGCAGGCACACCTGCAATGGTTAAAGTGTTGGTAAATTTATCAAGAGTTAAGTGCTTGGTAACATGATTTTCATTGTTTTAAATATTTGAGTTTTTGGCTGATAAATAAGAACAATACAATGATAAGATAAGTAATTTATTTTAGATAAAAACATCAGAATCACACCACCACATAAAAATTCCCTCGGTTATCAATACAAATAGAAAATCTCTGATAACTGATGAAAAACTTTGTTAAAATGACAGTAATATAAAACCAACTGATCAACCAATACAAATTAAGCAGGTTCCAACACCACCACCACCACCACCACCACCACCTCCTCCTCCACCATCCCCTACATCATCTTGATTTTGGTTATTTCCTTCGTACACACTACCATAAGTTTTCCCTCCACCTTTGTACTGTCCACCACCGTTTTGTTGCCCTTCACCTTTATACTGTCCATCACCGTTATATTGCCCACCACCATTATATTGCCCACCACCGTTTTGCTGCCCTCCCCCGCCACCACCTCCTCCAAAATCATCTCCACAAGTAAGGCAAAGGCCTTTTCGGTTCAAATGTTCTCTAACTCTATTTCTAATCCGCGAACCAAGGTTAAGTCCAAATCCTACAGCACCATCGACAACTCCACCACCATTATAACCTCCTCCTCCTCCGCCACCACCACCACCATCATTATAACCTCCTCCTCCTCCGCCACCACCACCACCCCCTCCTCCTCCGCCGCCGCCACCCGCAGTTCCTTGGATGATTAATTGTCGTTTAGCTCGAAAGGACTCCCGACCATTTGGTACATCATTGATTGAAGTAGAATCATAACTCCACGTTAACTGTACAGTCAAGATGCCAATCCAGAGAATAGTGATAAGGCAGTACATATCCTAAAACAATGGGGGTTGTAATTTAGTTTTTGATCTTTGTTATTGTGTTGAAAATCCCAACCCCAAGTTTTGCTTTCTTTATGAAAACTTTCAGAGATGTAAATAGAATGGAATGCGGTAATTTTGTTATCTGATGTTAACTTATCAAAAATGCAGTATATTCAAACATGTAGGCTGGATGGTGTTACGCAATGTTAAATTAAAGGTTTTTTGGTGGAAATATTTTGAACTTTTTAATTAATGAGTTAGCTAATCAAAATATAATATAAAATAAAAGTAATTACATACCGTTCGCATGATTGTAACTTATACTGGCGATTTGTTACTTGATTACATTACAAGTGAAGACTGTTCATGCTCACGCACTCGTTGCAATTTGATCAACTTTACAGGGGGTTCAATTGCCCTTTGGCTAAAAGTATAATCACGTGAATACGAGTTTGCCTTGAAAAATACTTAAAAAAAAGGTTAATAACAAAAAAATGCTAGTGGAAATTCCATTACCTTTGAATGATAATAAGTATGACGGCCTTTCCTCGGATTCTGTGGATAAAACTTGAAATTATGTAAATTACTTGTTAGTAGAAATGTTAGTCACTATATTTCTCAATTGAAAATAAAAAAAAAATTGTTCATTCCTTATGATCACGTATAAACTTCATCTCTCATATAAATTTTCTAAATTTATAGGTTAATAAACCTGTGTTCTCATTTTCATTATCACAAAATTTAAATGTCCCCGAAACTTGAATTTGTATAATATATTACACCGCTAATTTTATTTCCTTCTTTTAATTACATTTGAGAATACGCAGTTTGGAAACGACTACTGTAGAAAAAAGTCAGTATTCCATTTATTTTCACGATTTCTTTTGTCGGACATTAAGTATAAGTAAACTCCGTGTCATCACACAGTAAATTTAGAAAAAAACAGCAGGTTTTTTTTTTTTTTAAATTACGAAAAAAATACAAAAGTATTGAATTGCCTAAAGTTCACACAAATGTATATGCCAGCTCATTAAATATTGAAAATATTAAAATCCGAATTTGAAATATGTAAAATGCAGCATATTCAGTTAAAATAACTTTTATGCAACATAACTGTATTCATCAGTCGTGTTAGGGGTCCTTTCCAGATACTGTTTGTCTATCAGAGTTTCCACGCACTTTTTAATCATACTGATACTTGGCGAAAACCTCATTCGAGACTGACCAATAACCTGTAAAAGCAAGTTAATAAGATCTATTCATAACAAATACTGCTATTAAATTAAATTGTTACATACTTCTTGGATGAGTGAGTTATGCCTCAGAACTTTTCTGGCTTTCATAATCCTCACTATCGCCGCCTGAAGATAAAGTTTCCGATCTTCGTCGACTGAGCTATGGGTTTGATCAATTTCCTGAAATAATTTTCCTGTAATACGCCACTCAGACAGAAACCACATATAACAAGTCTTACTTGAGGCGTCTCCTTCTGAATAGCTGCTGTAATTTTGAATTTAGTTCTCTTGTTTGAATATTCCATGTTTAAAGCCAACATAGTATCCGGTTTCAATTCACTCTAAACGTTTTTGAAAAAAATAAAATTAATACCGATAAAGGTTCATTTGTTTGAAGGTAGAGACCTCATCATCAGGAATTAAAAGCTTCGATTCTACCAAGCTTTGCAGGTGCTTGTGAAAATGCTCCTGTTGAAGTTGTGTGTGTTCTTGCAACTCGCGATACGAAAGGGTATCGCTCCCCTCAAATAGCAGCAAAATAGCCATTTGGAATGTGCCCATGGTGACTATATAAGGCTTCTTTAAATAACATAACTTCAATTCAGCTACAAATAAGCCCCAAAAAATCAAGCAAGATTATTGCATAATCATTTTCCTATTAATAATATTGTCATATTTACCGTTACATAAGTTGTGCATCCAAGTCAACTTTCGTCCATTAAAATGGCTATTATAGAATTTCTCAAACTAGAAAAATCAATCAATAACAAATTGTTTAATCCATTTATGACAACAAGAATTTTAAAAGACACATACCATTTGCACACTTCGTTCCAGCTCTTGTGGTATTGCAAACGTAGTTAAATTGCTTTGACCAAGTGGCCAGGCACCAGCCTGAAATAATTTCTATTAGTAAGCTAAACAAAAGAAAATTACGTCACCAAAAGTTACCTGCAAAACGTAAATTCCAAAACTTATTCCCAATTCTGTACTCTCCGCTTTTAGAAAGCCGCTGAACTTATTATTTAAATCAGCACTCACACTCATATCAGTAAACATACGGTGCAATTTGTTGGTAAACTCGTAACCGCATGCTTGCTAAAATTATTATACATATTTGTAATTAGTAAAGATTTCAAGACATTCTTTTCAGATAAAGTACCTTCAACCTATTTATCATGCCTTCTTCTGCGTCCATAGACATGGACTGGCCATGAATCAACCGCTTGGCCAACATTCGTGCATAGAACTAAAATTAAATAAGCAAAAATTGAGACCTTAATCATTCCTTACATTAAGACTTATACTTTTTGAAAAATGTCTTTATCATCTATGTATTTAAATATTGTAATAGATTGAGCTAGTTTATCATCAGTCTCGGATTCTGAAATTCCTTTTGCACTTTTCTTCAACAAGTTGTCGCAATACCTTGACAACTAAAATAAAAACATATTAGGAAAATTGAATGTTTTATAAAAATAAAAAGAAATCTGTTACATGTTCAGGAGATTTACACGGCTGGCGCTGATTGGGTCGATGATTAATTACAGCTGCACATGCCTTGTCTAATGCACCAACAAATTGTTGATCATTTGAGAAAGTTTCCTGAATTAAATCAGAATATTTCTTGTGCACTTGTAACAAGTTTTCAACAAATTGTGCAGGAACCTATTAGAAAATATTTTAAAAGTTAGTGCCTTGGAAGTAATTAATAGTAGCGTTATTTTCATTTACATTTTCAGCTTTCAAATTTGAAACTGCTTCAAGCCCTTTGGATTGAATGTGATCTTGCACTTCTTTTATTAAAATCCCAAGACCGTTGTGGACGGGCTTAAGGAGTTTATACATATTCTGAAGATCTAAGTTTGTTTGTTTAAAAAAAAAAAAAAATGTTAGAACTTTGGAGTTAAGTACATCTCTTAGAAAAACAAACCTTTAATTCGTTCCTGGTGAACCATTTCTTTACATTCACCATGTAAAAATTGTAAATGATCGGCAACCATTCGTAATTGGCATTCTTGAGTAAGTTTTGAGTAAGAACTTGGATGGAGGTATTTGCGACTACGTAGATCTTCGTCCACTAATCGTTGTAACACCTATTTGTAATGAGTAAGTAATTATTAGTCACAGCTAAGATTTAATGAATTTTTATTCTTACTTTTTCCATATACGTGGAACAATCAGATTCCTGCAAAAGTTTTTCAGCTTCTAGTTTATAGTAGTCGCCGGTCGCCGATAGAAAAGGCGCTTCAAAAACTGATTCATACAACTTTAAAAAAAATTATAAAAATTAAACACCAATCAGGAATAAAATTTTCTCAAGTTTACCTCAAGTGGACATTTGCGTTTATACTCTTCAACATTCACAAAAGAATGCACAACTCCATGAATAACACTGGGACATGGCGTATCCCCACATCGATCACTATTTATATTGAATAAATAAAATTTAGTGTCAATTTACAGAATCATTCAAGTAGTAAACGGACCTTACCTTCTAATACAATCTAATAATAATTGAACTAAAACATCCTTCAGAGGTTCTACCATTCGTTTTTTCCATAGGTCCAGGCCCAACTAAAATTGAAGCATTATTAAGTACACAATAATAATAAAAATCTTAATTCTTTTTTAATTACTTCTCCAATTTCCAACATTTGCTCTTGATGTTCTAACCCTAAACTTCCATAATTCAGATCTGCATCACTTAACTTTTGTTTCCTAATATGTTGCGTGTTTAAATAGCTAAACAAGACACCGATTAAGTCAATAAAACATAAAATATATTTTCATAATTCAACTCACGAATATAATTTATTGAGATACTCCGTCCCTTTGGAATATTCATTCCAATAATGATGGTATTGTGTTAATAAATTCTCTTCTCCTTTGCTGCTGACAATCTAAAAAGAAATAATAGTGGTCTCTCAACACAAGTTGAATTTAACAAATTTATCTGCAAATTTACTTTGTGAAGTTCTATTACATGTTCTTCTAAAAACGCTTTAGTTTCTTGGTATAAACGATCACCTAGAGGTTCTGGATATGCAACACAAACGGCATACACATCACTGAAATGAAAATAAATTATCAATTTTAAAATAATTGTGAATTCGTAATAAAACTTACGTAAATCTGTCGTTCCATACTGATCTAGGCACGTCGCCTAGTGTTATTACCCCTTTGATAGTATCTTTTAACAAGACCCACGTGGCGTCAAAATCGACACACTTTGGCTTCAACGACATGTTTAATACCACTGGTTCCTAGAAAGTAAAAAACAAATATAAGACTAAAACTTTTTTTTAAAATAAATATTTTAAATTTCCGATTGAATTCTTCGCAATTGTCCAAAATGTTTTACTATATATTTAGTTTAAATGCCTGCTTGTTATAAAAATTAGTCTTAAACTAATTTGAATTTAATGAAATGGAATGTCCAGCCCTCCTTGTTCTTATTCTATGGTTAGTAGCAATTCTTTGCAAGTTACTTATGTTTGTACGGTTTTATCGTTTTCCATTTCAAAACAAGTTACTGGACATGACAGATCTTTAGGGCGTTAAATGAAAAGAGGTAATGTAGGCCACGTTGTATTTTGGTATGAAATCGGCGCCTATTCTTCTAGAGAATTAGCCCTATAGAAAACTGACAAAAAGGAAAGAACTGATTTCAAAAGTATTGTTACGTTAAATTTGTAACAATCACCAAATTTACCTCGAAACATGTCAATAGTTTCTGTCAATAATAAAATTTCTGTAACTTTGTTGCCATTAATTCATTAATTTGTCACCGATAGAAAGTTGCGGATAATTTTTACGTACAATGTGTAGGTATAGTTATAGTTACCTTGGTTAACGATCCTGTCCGGTGCAAATATAAGATAAAACAAAATCTCTAATATGTTATGTACAAACAACTTATATTACAACTTGTGAAGCAGGAGTGAATGATGCCTTAGCTTGCTATACAAGTCGCCATATTGCCTAGGTCTATGACAAACGTTCTGAACTAGAGGGCGCTGTTGGGAAAAGTTGAAGCGCTTTAGACCATTGATTTATTATGGTCTGCTTCAAGGCCACGTTCGGCCACATTTCCAAAGGATAACTAAATATTCCCAAAGCGGAAAATATTGGTGACCCTCACCCAAAGATATTTCCTTGAATAGACTCTAGTATATATCTTTGCCCTCACCAATCGGCACCCCTTAGGCACGCTGTGTCGTTTGTGCATAATATCGGCCCTGACATTGTTTCAAAGTTGAATTAGAAAGAAAGATTCTTTTTTTTTCAAAAGAATCCTTTTGTACGCCGTGGGTACAAAAATGTATTCCTTCCTCCAACAAGCATTGTGCACGATAACAAGCACGGTGTATAACAAGCATCCATAATTCTGAATAAGCTTAAAAAATTTAAGTATTTTTTTTTTTTTGAAAAAAGGGGCGAAAAAACTTATTTCTCTCTACCCGTCTCATATTTTCCTCATGGAGCGTTATATATATAAACAAAAAACAAGAGAAAAAGAAAAAAAAAATTTTTTTCTTACCTAGAGCTAGAGCACGTGTTGCTGCCGACCGTTCCGGGTGATGCGACTCGACTCGACTGTTTAGTTGCGGTTAGTGCGTCATTTCCTGAGATACCGGAACCGGAAGACGAGTCATTAGAAAACTAATCTAGAAAAAACTAGTGGTGACCCCGTGTCGTTTGTGCGTTGAAATAATTTCAAAGTTGAATTAGAAAGAAAGATTCTTTTATTTCAAAAGAAAAATATATTTGAACAAAATACGGTAATACAAAATAAAAAAAATCTCCCAATTCAATGAAAAAATCGCCTCCGGACTAGTTATAATTTTCGAATAAATACTAATCCAATTCTTCGTCTCTCACAGTCAACATTTTTCACTGTGACCTCTATTCTGTCCCCAACATATAACGTAGCCCGTTTCATGTTGCTGCTGTGTATTAGGCCGTCTTGACCAACTCCAACATCTACGAAAGCACCAAAATGAACATTGTTTGTAACTCTTCCACTTAGTTTCGTTCCTGGTTTCAAGTCATTAATACTATTTAATCCCTTTTTAAATAGAGGTGTTTCTAATTCTAAACGAAAAAAATTATCACTGATTAGTTAATACATATTTCGTTCCTTCAAATTACCGGATCTCATGTCATAATCAATAGGTTGACTTAACCCATCAATTATTAACTGAAGAGCCGGTAGAGTACAGTGCAAAGCGTTTGCTAGATTTGGAAGCGCTGGAAAAAATGATAGCAATAATGAGCAAATTGGAAAAAATCTGATTGAATAATAATCATTTATCTTACAGTCAGAATTGATGAATTTCTTCACTTTTAAAATCAGCTGAGGGTTCCCCAGATTCTCTTTCGTTTCATCAATAACATCTAAAAAGCTTACAAAAAACAAACACTAGATTGTAAAAATACAAAAAAATTCAATTCCTTAATACCTGTCAGCAACACCATAGGATTCAGGGTGAATACACGTCATATCTAAATAGTTAACCTCAACACTTTTTGAAGATCCCTTTTTTCCTTTTTTTTGTTTTTTGATAGGTTTATCTTCAATTACTTCAATATTAGAATCTGTTGATTGCAGATTGCGAGATAAAACACGAATAAATCCTGCGCATTGTTCAAAAGATTTAGGACCCAATCCTTTCACTTCTTTCAGTTGTTCTCGATTGCGAAACGGGCCATTTACTGCTCGCCACTCTACAATATTTTTAGCTCGTGTTGCACTTAAACCAGCTACTTTCCTGTAATAAAATTATGAAACGAAGTGAATGACACTCTAGAAGAATTAATCACCTTAACAGAGCTTCTGAACCAGTGTTTACATCAACACCGACAAAGCTCACGCATTCCACTACAACATCGTCCAGAGCAGTTTTCAATTGTGCTTGAGTAACATCGTGCTAAATTCATAATACACTGTGTTAATGTATAGTTTACAAAACAGTTATGTTTGTTAACCTGATACATGCCAACTCCTAAATGTTTTGGTTCAATCTTCACATATTCAGCTAAAGGGTCTTGTAGCCTTCTAGCTATTGACACTGGAATATAAAATTTAATTAATCACGATTGATTTATATTTTGAACACTTTATTTAATACCTGCACTTCTTAAATTTGGATCTAAATCTGGCATTTCTTTTACAGCATCTTCTGTCACACTGTAGATTGAAGCTCCACTTTCGTTAACAATACTATGAAATTTTAAAAATAACTTTAAAAACGATAATTTTCAATACCCTTTTCTGGGATTCACCAATATTTGACATCCAGCGGGTGGAAATCTCCATCTGAAATCATTTTAGATATAAAACTTTCTGTTTCACGGGACGCAGTGCCATTTCCAATACCAATAGTCGTGCATCTGATATTAAAAAAGTTGATAATTTGTACTTCAGATTACAAAAGCTTTATTAATTACCCATGTTTTTTTAACATATAGCTTATTTTATTTGCGTGTATGTTGCTCTTATCGATATTTCCTTTTAAATTTAAATAAAACACCGTTGTGTCGAGAATATCCTCTATAAAGTATTTTGGTATTATTAAAAACTATTTATAAAAATCTGTAATTACTTACGAGTTGGAGAAATCACAGCCACTTTGCACCCGTTTTTAAATCCAGGATCAATTCCTGTTATTACTTTTCCTCTAACTGGAGGCGTTAGCAACAATTGCCGCAAATTTGACGCAAAAACATCAACTGAAGCTTTTTCGGCGGTTTTTGTCAATTGAGATCTTGAACATTAAAATGTGTGATCAAAATTTATAGTAACGACATTTAAAAATTTGGTATTACCTAATCTGTCTCGAGAAAAGCGGTTCTAATAAACGGGACCACGCATCATTATAACTCGCTTGCACGAGTTTATGATGACTCGGATTTTTTTGTTGAACAAATTTTCTTTCACAAAACTGATTATAAAGTTCTTTCACTCGATCCGGAATAATAATTTTAACTGTTAACATTTTTAAACTTTCACCCCTGTTGATGGCAAGAACCTATGGATAAAAACGTGTTACTCAGGAATAAAGAATCTTTAAAGTTATGTTATAACTTGATGAGGCTTGATTAGTCGAATAGGTATAGAAAATTTGTAATAATTTTCAAATTTCAATTTAGGATTTACGCGATGTGTATTTTTGACTGTTTCTGAGGTAGATTCTATTTCTTCTTTAGTTGCAGCTTTTGTCTTAGAGCTTTCTAACATTACAGGCGCTCTCTCTAAACTAAAAATTATAAATGAAAAATTAATAATCAGTTATACACACATCCAAATTATGTACCTTTCTCTTATTTCTTGCAACATATCCTGGTTTTTTGATATTAAATCCGCGATTATGTGCTGGATACCAATTTCTACCTCTTTTACATTAGTAAGACCTAAATCCAATGTTTAAATTCCAACGTCTTTTAAGTAATAAACGTTTATAATAACCTTTGGTTTCAGCCTTAACACAATTTTCTAAATTTATGGTTTGTCCCTCTAAAATTTGCAGTGAAACAGTTTCCAGACCGAGTTGACGAGCCCGTTCAGCAAGACTTTTTTTACTTCCAGTTTTGAATGGTGCCGCCTAAATTAAAAACCAAAAACTGGAAATCCAACTTTGATTTTACGATTGAACTTACCAAACGATCTACGTCATCTAAGCTTTTTGCATTACTCAATGCAACCGCCAACAGTGGTGTTAATTTACTGGCTTTTGCAATCGTTTGGGCAAGTTTTTCAACTTTAACCTTGACAAGTCTTTAAAAAAGATGTTAGAATAAATGTTTTGTAACAAGTTTTATTTTAAATGCTTACTTTAAATTCTCCAAAGATTCTTTGAGTTCGTATAACTTTTTAATGTCCATATTTCTAGTTTTTTCTTTTCGATATCGGGCTATAAATGGAATGGTATTATCTTCCTCGAATAATTCTATGACATCCTGAACAACATGTTTGGGAATTTGAAGCTCGTCTGATATAAGCTCAGGAATTTCCCAGGTGTTAGGTAAAACTATTTTAATGTCTTTTTCCTTTTCTTCATCCTAAAGAAAAGAGTGAAGTATTAATCAATCTTGGAATGTCCAATAATAATTCAGTAGGTAATATGAACTAACCTTTTCCTCCACAGTTTTCCTCGCTCGTTTTGCAGGTTTGGCTTTAACCAGCCCATCAGATCGTCTCTTAACTGCTTTCTTTGGTGCCTTTGTACTCTTCTCTTCATCCATATTGTCAGTCTTTCATACTTGTATTAAAAGATAAATATGTATAAATATACCTAATAAATATCAAGCACACAAATAAACACGTTGCGTTCAAGTAAACTTGGGCCACGACAAACCATGTGGAGTTGAAACGGACGAATGAAATGACGTCACAAAAAACTAACTTTAGCATAACACACTAGATGGCGCTATAGCATGGCGAGATATAAAACAAATTATGTTTTTATGACATTTATTACCAAAAAAATTTCCAATTTAAAAGCGCATTCTACGTTACAAGTACTTCACAAATTTCGAAAACTGTAAAATAGTAGATGGACATGGTACAATATAATAAACAAACGTCACCGCAGAAAATAAAATGCGCTTATTAAAAACAATAATACAAAAGTAATTAAGAAAGTCTCTTGGTAATACTCTGGTCCCTTTGCCTCCAACAGACGTGAAAATATAGCTTGAACAGTTTCTTTTGCTCTTATATCGGGACTATGCCAAATTTCACTTTTGGTGCATTTCTCCAAAAATTTAATTCTAAATTCTTTGATATCCTGAGCATCAAACAAACACCACATTAAATTTTTTTCAACAGCCTTCCAATGATTATCAGTTGCGTAGTCAAAAAATAAATCTATCCTGTTTTTTATACTCTTCTTCATATCATCTTCATTAGTCAATGACCTTTCCAGTAGTTCCCTCAAAGAGTCCCACTCATCATGTGTGACATAGTCCATGCACAATTTGCAGCCTTCTGGAGACGATATGAAATATCTATTGAATTCAGCAATTTCTTGTGGATTTGGAAGACTCCAAGTTAAAAGTGTCTCAATGGCTTCCCACTTTCCTCTTTGAATTAAACTTGCCACTGTTCTTACCCCGTCAAAGGAAAACATAAACTCAGATTTCCAACGTTTAGAAAATTCATCAGTTGGTGGTAAACAATTATCAACAAGTTCTTGAATGAAATCCAATTTCTGGATGACAATTAACTGGTGAATAGATGAATATAGTTTGATCATTGCTTCTGATTTTCTTCTGCCTAACGTTGTTTCTGCCAAGTGTATTGCCGAACTTGTCTTTGCTGATAATGGATCATCCCATGGCATGACACCACACAATTTTTCTAACCCATCTTCATTTGTAGCATTCATTTTAAGAGCCCACTGAGATACTGTAGTGTTATTCCACACTTGCAAGAAAAGTTCCCTATAGTCGGGTTTGGCACTCGATCGAAGCAGTTCCACAATTTTTCCGAAATGAATATGGCACATTTCTACTGTAAAGAAAACCCACTTTTCAGTAACTGTATCCAAAAAAAACCACTGAAGTGGCCATTCTAAGAAACAAGTTGGCGGTCGATAACTAGAGTTCCTCTTAACTTCATATTTCATTTCCATTTTTGTTATTCTTTGTCGGATATTTGCCAATGAGAATAAAAACTGCACAAATCCACCGTATTTAAACCCCAAATTGGTCCACGGTTCATTTCCAATAGCAGCTTGTATTGCGTAATTGAGTAAGACATCCATTAAATTATCCTGAGGGCACATTATAACTTTCTGGCAGAAACATTTGGTGTCAACAATTTTCACCACTTTCTTGTTAGCACCTACAGGTACAATCGGGCCAAGTTGTTGTGGTTTAGGTAACGAGAGAACCCTCGATTTCTCTTCTGACACTGTAGAAGGTGATGTATCAACTGAATACCTTTCGCCCTCTGTTTGAACGGAATCTGTTGCATCGTCATCTGGAAATTCTACCTTGGCTTCAGACGTTGTAGAAGGTGGTTGTAAAGGTCGGTTGGATCCAGGGGTTGGTTCTATTTGGTTTATTGATTTATGTTTTAAAAATTCCAACCAATAATTAGCTAATGGATATTTGAAAGCAGTTTCCTTATCTATGTAAAGATTTCCTGCAGTTTTCAGTTGTTTCCATAAGGAAAATATATGCGCCTCGAAGCAATAGATACAGGCCAAAACAAATCTTTTACCCAAATCCACCTCTTCATACTCTAGTAATAATTCTGCAGTAGCTCTGTTGTCTACAGTTCCATCTGGTAACCAACATAGGTGAGATGTAAATGAGATAGCAGCGTCCATAGAATCAAAAAACTCGTAATGTCCTTTGATCCATCCTAAAAGGGAATCACCGACCGGTTTAATCAGAGCTTGAATTTTATTCTTTGAATCTGCATTCAATGTAGACAGATCTATTACTTTCATTTTGACAGCATTTATAAGTTGAGGCGGCATATTTTTGTAATGCAATACATTCGACCTGTTAAGTCTTTTGATCATAGCAGCAGTAGTCCACAATTTCGCAGCTAGCCGGACAACGGAGCATTCTTGAAGAGAAACGTGGTATGTTGAAGGAGGCATATTTTTGATTTCTTTAATATTTTACTCTTAAATTTTTGAAGCTCAAATAAGACTGTATTTCCTTAACTATTGATCTTTTGTTGATTTTATTCAATGAAAATTTTTCTCTAAACAATAGATAGTGCAATTATTGTTTATGTAAATGAACGTGTCCACGTTTTCATTTAAATGCACGTAGGAGGCTTAAGTTGACAATGCAGTAACTTTGATTTAATTAAATAAAAGCATAAAGCAAGATGTTTAAAGGAGTATAACTTAGAATTTTTTATTTATAATTTTATAATTGAGAGTTTTTTTCATATTTAATACAAAAACATACGAATTTATTAGTAATGCACATTCATTGTCGGACAGCAATTAGTATAAGACAGGAATTCATTGTCTTTAGAATTCAAATCATACGTGTGCTGTAATAAAAAATAAATAAATAAATGAAAGTTGAAAATTACCATATCCATATAAATTTTTCTTATTTACTACAGACTCATCGCCACAACATTTTTCACATCCGAATTCTAAGAAATTTATTACTTCATCTTCAGACCACTAGAAAAAATTTATGTTCCATTATTCTTTGACATCAACTCAGTATCCAGCTTACGTTTTCATCAGCCATTTCACTCTTTTCAGTTATTGTTTTTACTTCAAAAGAAGACGAGAAACTATTAAGATTGCAAAGCCATTGCGACAAAACGATACCTACATTTAGCTTTCGATTTCTGATCAAGTAACACTGGGGACAGCACATTGCGGTTTAGTTTTAATTCAGTTATGGCTTTACTAGGCGGTCTGGCAGAATGCTATAAAATGCGAAACAATTCGTCACTACAACAAATCAAATAATAAAATTTAAGTAAAAACCCTGAGAAACAAATTAAAATTATATACACAACTTGCCTGCTGAGGTTGATTCTAAACCCTACATTTATTGATTAACACCATCTTATCCCGTTTACCTCACAATATCTGCAAGGATCATCTGGGGGGTACATCAGCTCCGATCCACAAGGTTCATCATAATAGCATTCATCATCACTATACTCGTCTTCATATTCAATATCTTCTTCAAAATGGTCATTTGAATAATTACAACAAGGTATATGTGAATGTTTCTTCATTCCAACAGATTCGATTTGTTCCGACGTCTTGTTTTTTAGAAAATCCAACCAGTAATTGGCTAATGGATATTTAAAGGCAGTGTATTTATCTATAATTGGTTCTCCATACATTTTTAACCGCTTCCAATACAAGACAATGTGTTGTTCATAGCAATAAATGCACGCCAATATAAACCTCTTTACGTAATCAATTTCATCAGAATCTAGCATTACCTCAGCAGTTGCCCTATTGTCAATTGTACCATCTAAACACCAGCAAAGACTAGGACTGAAATTGATAGCAGCTTCAAGAGAACTGAAAAACTCGTAATGTCCTTGCAGCCAAATAAAAATTGAGTCTCCAACAGGTTTGACCAACATCTGAATTTTTTTCTTGGACTCCCCGCTCAATGCAGTCAAATCCAAGACTTTGAGTAAAACAGCATTTGTAAGATATTGAGGCATGCATCTGGCAGTGGACTTAGTGTAGTTTAATTTCATCAATCTTTTAACCATGGAAACTGAAGTCCACAGTTTGGCAACTAATCTTACAACTGAATTTTCTTGAAGACAAACGTGATATGTAGAAGAACACATTCTGTAATTTTTCTTTTGATGCTTGCACTCTTGAAATTTTTAAAAGGAATAAGAAATCAGGGATTAAAAACTAAAGAGGTTTATTCTAGCTTATGTGAACAATGGTATTACACTGATAACAATGACATACCATTTTAAAATTATTATAAATTTGTACGCTTCAAATGCAAGATTTGGGTTAAATTAAATTAATTGTAATAGCGTCTACAATTAATTTCAAGGCAAATCAAAAACAGTGCCCGTGAATACTATTAATTCCTGTTCATGGTCAACAATAAAAAATGCGAATGGATGATCAACTTTAAATGAAAGTGGCTTTGAAAGAGGAATTAACTGAGCTCCTGTAACAGCAGCTGCTGTGGTACCCGTTTCTTCAACTTCAATAAAAGTTTTGTGTTTAACATCGTTCAAATAAACGCTTTGGTTGCAAACTATTCCTGTCAAATTGGCTCTACAGAAAGGCAGAATAAAAGCCATTAGATCAAACCTTAACTGAAATTAAGTATTTGTTTAGCATACCGTGGTGTAAATAACTCTGTGATTCCTAATTTTGTTAAAGGTTCTTTCAACGAATAATCAGCTTCCAATTTAAACCTAGGCAATTCTACTGTGGCATGAGTGTAGATTAAGTTATCTAACATTCTTTGAAGTACTGCTGGTGATAATGACTCAAGTAGTTTAGGTAAACCATCATCTTCCCGTGGAAGCAAAATTACCCTTAAATTACCGTTAAATAAGTTATTGATTCAAAGTACGATTCAAAGAATCTTACATGCTTGTCTTGTTATCCGTGTACGGCAAAGACAAAATCCTTGTATTTGTTGCAGAATCATAAGCTACTTTGTAATCCGCAGTGTGTTTCATCATTTGAATTGGTTTACTTTCATTTTTGAAATTTTTGAAATTTTCTTCTCTAGTCCGGGATGAATTAAATGGCAGTGCCCACTCACCACGAAAGTATATTGCGTTTGTTATCATTACTTGCATATCTGAAATTGAGTAAATTGTTAGATTCTTGAAACAAATAAGTTATTTCGAATGTGTTACTTGGATTTAAGGTATCTCCGTCAACGATATTTGTTATTTTATCATTTGTGTGTTTAGCCACCCAGTTATTAATATAAAACGCAGCTGCTTGATTAGTCGAAAAATTCAGTTGCTGAATATCTGACTGATAGATGTCAATAACCTTTCTTCCAAAAACGGGCATGATTCCTGCAAAAAGAAGAATACACGTTTAGAAAAAAAAAATTCTGGTCTTTTTTTACAAGAGAAATTACCGCAATTAGATTGAGTAAAAATACATGTTGCAATGTCCATTGAGCCTTCAGAGTCTTTCATTGAAGTAATTGCATTCTATAATAAAAATTTGAGTCAATAAAATTGAAATTCATTAATTCCTCGAAGGTTACCTTCACGTCTTCTTCCAAAACAGTTCCATTTTGTATGTTTAAAGCTGTGTTAATTTCATTCAAAACTTTTCCTTGAGCTGCCAAAGAAACAACCCCTAAGGCTGTTGATACCCCAAATGGTGAAAATAATGTGTTTTCTTTTTTGGACGCCAAATTCCGGAGAAGATCAAGAGAGAATTTGAAATTTGATAAACTCGTTGATTTGGTTAAATTCTCTTTAGAAAAATTCGACTCAACTTGCTGATCAACACTAATCGCAGCTGAATTCACAACCACTAGACAGCACGAAAACACAACCACACAACGCAACATCTTCTGCCCTAAATTAAATAGATGCAACATTAACAGCAATAATAAATTGCTATTGAGAACAGATGTCCATAAAGTACAACGCCGTTAATGAATAGAGCACAACTCTACAGTTACTTATATTCAAATGATACATGTGACTAAGAACTTTCGTGCGTACACACATCCTGTAACCTTTACCAATGAATGATTAATGTGTGCCATCGTCACATTACGGGAAATCCTAACGTACAATTTCTAAGGAAACGTGCAACCATTTTGGTCATTTTCTCAGTTTTATTGGAATGATCCCTATTAATGAAAACCAACAGCGTAATTTCTAAAGAAAGTAAATTCGGTACATCCTACGCGTACACCTTACGTAACTTTTCTAAGCACTTTATATAATCTGCATATTAGTAATTAGTATAATTTTTCATTTCTTACTTATTAATTACTTCGCTTACCTCTTTAGTTGTGTATTAAGTAATTGTGTGGTTTGAATGAGGAGCAGACGACAAGCACTTTCACTCTCAAACCTTCAGGACAAAGTGGGAAGGTCAGTGGCTTAAGGAAGAATTCAAAGTGACTAGTTGAAACCTTGGAATTTCCTGCTCACCTTGACAATGTTATTTACACACATCGAAGATCCGGTCTTGGCTCTTACAAAATGAAAATTTCTCGCTTCTCTCACGTAATTATGCCGTAACGTTTGGTATTCAACGGGGACAAATTGTTGAAAAGATTCCTTTAATAACCTGTTGGTTCTTCATAACTGCATAACCCCAGAGAAGATTTTAAAAATAAAAATGTCGTAAAATGAAAGTTGCTGGCGGCAATGCAAGACATATATTAGAAACTCATTAAGGTATTTTTTTATCTGAAAGAAATCACAACTGATTGCGATAACATACAGAACTTTTATTCTCATGTTTCCTTATTGACTTACATATGAATTCATGCAATACAAACTAATATGTTTACGACATACGGCAACTTCCTTTATATTTCTATCGATTTTATCATGACGGACTAGTGAGTCAATCTATGTGACAATTTAAAGGATGGACGGGAAATTTTAAAGTAAAAGATGTACGATGTTGGCAATAAATTTTATGGGTTATAATATAGGCCAACATTCAATCTTTCCAATACTTAACATCCTTCAGAGAATTCTTCTTAGGAATTGGGCCATAAGTACTCAGAATTTTTTTGGTATGGTAAATTTGATAAAAACACTAGTTAAAAAAATGCAAATTTGATATAACTGTTAAAATCTGTAATTCCACATGATTTTATAGGTCTTAAAACTGATCCTTTGTTTACCAATTGAATGTCAATTGTATCAATTGTTTGCCATTTTTTACTTAACCTTATGCCAATTGTATTATGGCGACAAGTTTGCGTTTTACTAATTTTCCATTATGGAATGCAGAGAAGCGGTTCATAAGATTTGACAATGAGAAAATCACACACCTAACAATAGGTTGATTTCATTGTTTATAATTTCGGCCCCATTTTCGATCATGTACTAAATACTAAATTTCTAAGAATTTTATTTACATATAGAAGCTCATTATTATAAAAATGACAGCTAATAAGTTAGCAGTAGGCGTTAGTATAATAACAGGAGCTATTTTTGGCGCCATAGCTTACAGGTAAAATTCTAATAATTTCTGCAATATGTGATATGAATGAAGAGATCTGTTTAGGGATGCAACTGCTTGCAAATATCCAGGAGAAGAAAGATTGGATGGAAAAACGGTGGTCATAACAGGCGCAAATTCCGGACTTGGAAAAGAAGTAGCATACGAATTTGCTAAACGTGGAGCCAAGTTGTTCATGGCATGTCGAGATATGGAAAAGTGTGAAGAAATTCGTAAGCAAATCGTTGCCTACACCTACAACGAGAGAGTGTATTGCCAGGAATGCGATTTGGCAAATATAAAATCAATTAGAACTTTTGCACACAAGTTCAATAGAGGTTAACTGACACTTTAAAATTAGGGTAAGAGAAAAATATTGAACTTTTAAAAATTTGTAGAGGAGCCATCTTTACACATCTTGGTCAATAATGCTGGGGTAATGGGTATTCCTGAACAAACAAAGACGAATGATGGATTGGAAATGCATTTTGGTGTCAACTATTTTGGTCATTTTGTATTGACAAACTTACTTCTGGATAAATTGCAATCAACGGGGCCATGTCGCGTCATCAATGTGACATGTCCTCACGCTCTCGAAGGCAAAATTAATTTCGATGACTTAAACGGAGAAGCCAACTACGACCCTAAAGTGGCTTACTGTCAAAGCAAACTTGCCCAAATTTTATTTACGAGAGAATTGGCCAAAAAATTAAAAGGTAAAGAGAAACTTTTGAGAAATATTTCAGTATAAGTCAATGACTATGTGGTTTTCAGATTACTGTGTCAGTGTCAATGCAATTTCACCCGGATATTCGTACACAGAAATTCACCGACACATGACTTACAGAACGAACCATCTTATATACCATTTTGCTCATCCTGCAATGTTAATTTTACTGAAAACTCCTTCCCAGGGAGCGCAAACTATAATTCATGGCGCTCTTACTCCTGCAATTGGAAGAATTACTGGAAAGTTTTTTGAGTAAATTAAATTAAATTAAAGCTAAATGGATCCTCAAAATTAAATTCTGTTTTAGTAATTGTGAACAAGTAGAACCACCAGCGCAAGCACTAGACGATGATGTTGCAAAACAATTGTGGGAAGTGAGTGAAAAGTTAATGGGACCTTCTCCAGTACAGAAAAAGAAAGTTCTTCAAGGAAAGGGTTTCAAGATATTTAAAAATGCACCAGAACCTAAGAATGGTAAAGATGCAGAAGAGGATACGGACGATACAGGTGCAAAGGACGCAGCTGTAGCTAAAAATGGGAAAGACGCAGCCGCTGCTAAGAATGGCAAAAATGGAAAGGATGCAGCAGGAGCTAAGAATGGCAAAAATGGAAAAGATGCAGCCGCAGCTAAGAATGGCAAAAATGGAAAAGATGCAGCAGGAGCTAAGAATGGCAAAAATGGAAAAGATGCAGCAGGAGCTAAGAATGGCAAAAGTGGAAAAGATGCAGCAGGTGCTAAGAATGGCAAAAATGGAAAAGATGCAGCAGGAGCTAAGAATGGTAAGAATGGAAAAGATGCAGCAGGGGACAAGAGTGGTAAAAATGCGAAAGATGCAGCTAAGAATGGCAAAAATGAGAAAGGTGCATCAGGAGCGAAGAATGGCAAAAACGGAAAAGATGCAGCAGGAGCAAAGAATGGCAAAAACGAAAAAGATGCAAAGAAACAATAATTTTGGAACTTTGAAATTATTTCAATCGCCTAATGTACAATAAAAATCGTATAATTCATAAAATAGGAATACACAGTAGTAATCTCGATATGTGTTTTTTGTTAAAAAAAATCATACCGATTATGTGTAAACAAACACGAAGCTACAATCAATGATACAACGGTAGATTATCTATTCTGAATTATGTAACCTTTGAAAATAATTAAATCGTTCAATACCTTGTTGAATCCTGCAGAACTAGTGTTGTATGTGATTCTATAACACTAGCCAATAACGGCCTTGATATTGGATAAGTAATTGGTTATTTTAGTACAAGGTGGCGGTAGTGGCCGCACGCTTGCTGATAAACCACGAGATCCTAAAAGCGTGTTGCTGGTGTACTAACAACTAATATTTCCGTAAAGTACCGTAAACCCGAAAGACACTAATACTATAATTATGGAATAATGCAAAAAGAATCCAACATCCATTAGAAAAAAAAAGTCAATATTCAACAACGTAAACAAACCGATCGCGATGTGAATGCTACGTAAGTGTACGCTCAAATTATGGTAAGCAATTTACCTAATGTAAATTGGTTTCAGGAATTTTGAATGGCCACGTAACAACATATTAAAACATGGGATCAGAGGTAGTCGAACTTTTTTTATTTACAATTTATAATCAGTAATTAAGTGTTTACTTATTTCAGGATCCATTTGATAGCATGGGATTAGGTATGGCTTTTGGATATTTTCTTTATCTCTTGAGAGCCCCTTTTGAAAGTACTACAAGAACATTAGATTAAGTTACAAGTTGTAAAAACTAATTTCTTCATTTGTAGATTTACGTGATAGAATTGACCAGTTCGAAGACAAATTTCAAGTTAGATTCAGTAACAGAGCGAAAATGATTTACATCCTAGTACCACAACTCTGCAATTGTGATATGTCAAAATTCGAACCAGATTTAATTTATTTTAAAGATACTAGTCCTATAATTAGAGATCTTGGTGGAACCAGAGATAGACCATTTGGTCTTTCAGTTTATAGATATATAAAAACTAATGAGGTAGAGAAAAGTTGATATACATTAATCCCAATCTACATTTATTTTTATTTCGCTATGTTCAGCTGTTCATTATTGATATGGCCACATGTTTGGACTGCGTTTTGCGAGTCCGGTTTCATAATCGTTCTCTTTCACCTGAACGGCAACAGGCAATTGCAAAGCAATTTTTGGAAGTTTTGTCCTATTTACTTCATTCTGACAGAGCATGCAAAGGACTTTTTAAACTTTTAACATTTGGATGTGAGTTAAAGTGAAGCCTTCTTCGGTTTCAATTTATTTAATATTCAAATCTTACAGATCGTGACAGCTTCAGTGATGTATTACAGAAACCAGATATCAAATATACGGTAAAAAGAAATAATAAAAAGAAATAATATAACTTTTAAAACGTCCTATAGGCTTTATGGAATTGTATTTTAAGTAGAAACAAACTCAACATTTTTGTAGTCGCATATACTGACTGAAATATTTCAATATTTCAGAATAAACCAAACGTATGTATCAAGAATTTAGGCACTGGACTAGCCTACTGGTACTATTACAATTATTTAATTAGTATGGTCCAAGGTAAATACGTTTAACCACTCTAGGGGGTCTTACTTAATACCAAAGCTGAATGTTTACAATGCAATAAGTAATGCAGCTTGTTAATGTTACCTTTATGGCGTTACCTTTGAAGCTTTTAAAATGAAGGTATATAACCAGCATTTAACTTATGCCTACTGCTATTAACAATGGGTTTGTTGCTTTTAAGCATAAAATAACAAATTTCGATTAATTTTTTTGACTTTTCAAATAATTGTTGTCAGGTTATTGTCAAGTGAAGTTGATTTATTTATATCACAGTATATTCATTACAGAGCTCTTGGAGACCATGAGGTTATGGCAGAATACGGAAGAGGTGTCACTTGCTGCAGAGAAAATGTATATTTTGGTTCCATATTCTTGTTACTGTCCTGAGAGTTTGAAAACAGTGAAGGATACAAATCTCGATTATGTTAAAGATTTAGATGATAAACCCAAACAAATTGGAGCCAGCAAAAATAGACGTTACAAAAAATCAGTTTTGCAGCTTAATAACAAGTCTGGCAAATTACCCAAAAAGGCATGTGTTTTGTTTTAATTACCACGCAATTTCCAAACTTTAAAAATTTTGCAGATTTACTGCATAGCCGAATATGCGACTCCAATATTACAGCTGTATCGCATGTACGAGCAGTTTTCAAATAAGTTTAATTCTGAAGAGAAAGATAGAGCACTAGTTCGGCACGACTTTGTTTTACAATTAAATGGCCTATTAAAAAATCAGGAAAAGTTATTTGAAGTTTTAACTTTTAATGGTAATTATAATAATATTTAATTCAATTGATAAACCATGTTACACAGTTATAATCTTATCACATTGCAGATAACACCGAAGATTACGTGCTATCTGACGTCTTGTTAAGAAAAGTGAGACACCGCAATTAAATGAATTTCCCATCGTTTTAACTGTAATGCAAAGGCTGTGTGACATGCAAAGTTTTTAATTTTTTATTTTTTTTGGAAAAACTTTGTTCGACACTTGTGTAATTAATGTTTAAATAAACTGTTTAGTTTAATTAACAAGTTCAATTTCTCTTTAATTACCTAAGTTGGTAGACTTACTTCAAACTTGATTACTCAAAAACATGCCACCGCTCATTGCAGCCTGTAGATGGCGTTAGTACCCTTTGTTGATGCATTTTATCAGCATCACGTGGCATTCTCAAGGCCCCTTTTGCTTTCCCGGTATTGTAAGTGATACTGAAACTACTCTTA
This sequence comes from Pachymerium ferrugineum, assembly GCA_034686365.1. Classification (NCBI taxonomy): domain Eukaryota; kingdom Metazoa; phylum Arthropoda; class Chilopoda; order Geophilomorpha; family Geophilidae; genus Pachymerium; species Pachymerium ferrugineum. Next base: position 38,967 of record JAQGAS010000302.1, on the reverse strand, counting down.
AAGAAGGTATTGAGAATTCTCATCACAATGAAAAGTTATCTATTATCTGTTATCAGTGACTAGTTAAACCAATGCACATAAGTGTAAGCAATTCGTTTATTATTAACACCAAAAATTTCAGTACGTGAAACTCTTGGGTAGCAAAGCAACATCTTTTTTTTTTCAACATTTACACTTTCAAAATTAACACCAATTGAAAAGTCAACCGAAAAGCTATGGAAAACTTTGTACAGTACACCTTCTTTTTACTGACTAAAATTTTTAATCAGCATTCAATTTTATATTTGTAGTACCCATTGGATAGTTTAGGATTTGCCATGGCTTATGGCTATTATTTGAATCTAAAGAGGACGTCATTAAGTGACAGTAAGACTAAAAATGTTCGCAATATGCAATGTAACTGACTTCTTACTTTTCTTTGATGCGGCCGCAGGATTTCGTGAAATAATTGATACATTCGAAGCCAATAACAATATATCATTCTCTGACAGAGGACGGGAGTTTTATCTCTTAGTTCCTATGTTGAGCAATTGTGATATAACTAAATTTGAACAAGATTTGACCTACTTCGCCGACGCTATACCAATTGAAAATGACATTTGTGGTACAAAAGACAGACCTTACAGACTACCAGTATATAAGCACGAGGATGAAGTTTGTAGTAACTTGTCCAATTAATTTCCCTAACTAATATCGCTATTATATTCCAGTATTTCTTTATTGATATGGCATCATGTTTGGATTGCACATTAAGAATTCGATTGAATGGCCGCTCTTTGAACACTAAAAAGCAGGAAGCTATTAGATGTCAATTCGTTAATGTGTTGTCATATTTAGTCTACGAAGACATAGCGTATAGAAACTTTTGTAAAATTTTGACGTATAATGGTATGGAATTTTCTGTAGTCTTATTATTTGTTCACAAATTAAAAATAATATATTTAGATAATGATAAATTCTCAGACGTTTTAAAACAATCTGTGGATTCCACAAGGGTAACCTTTAATTAATTTATTATCAAAATTTATTTTAAGTAATTTAAAAAAGAAAAACCAGTTTCAGAAACAACCAGAGATACCATTGCTACATCTAGGAGCTGGATTAGCGTATTGGTTCTACTATAACTACATTATTAATTTAATACCAGGTATAAGGTTGACAATTATTTTTAAATTCAGTATTAAGCATTAATCTATTCCATCTGACAGAATTGCTAGAAACGATGAGGTTATGGCAAAATAACGAAAAGGTCTCACTTCGGGCTGAGAAACTTTATATACTCGTGCCACACTCGTGTTATTGCCCTAATTCAATAATGGGAAGACGAGATTTAAAAATTAGCTATGCCAAGAATTTAGAAAACAAACCTACTACACAGATAGGGGCGGACAAAAACAGACGTTACCCTAAATCAGTTTTAGCAATTGAATATCCTGAGGCAAGAAATTTATTTTCTCAAAGTTTCGAAGTTTGAAATTTTTCTTTTATAGGAACGATACACATACTGTTTAGCTGAATTTGCAACTCCGATAAGACAACTGTATAAAATGTATTACGAACATTCACATACGTTTAATCATAACGAGGTAAAAATTGAAACAGTGCGCCAGCAATTCGTAAGTCAGTTAAACGAATTATTAGAAAATCAAGAGAAAACCTTCGAAGTCATTGAATATGATGGTAAAAAAATGGAGTCTTATTTAGTTTCTTCATCAAACAAATTTTTACCCTTACAGATTCTGCCAATACAGTTCTACTCTCCGAATTATTGCTGAAACAAATGGACTAACTGGATGGCTATACCACGTGATGAATATAAACAGGGCCATATGTTATTATATCAAAAATGTAATTAACTTTAGCACTCATTCTTGTATGAAAATATTCAATAAATGTTTTTTTTTAAAATATATATTGATAATCAAGTGTGCTTTTGCCCAACCCAAATCACATTGGATTTAACAACATACAATCTGATACATACACAGCATGGAGTTATATCAAGCATGCGTATTTAAAAATTCAAGGTTAAAAACTGTAAGTGTTTATTTCACTACTTGGTAATGCCAACACATAAAGCTCAAAATATGTTATGGGGTGTTCAGTTTGTTTGGTGTTCATTATAAACAATATAGCTTTCCACTCCTCAACTTACTTGAAATGTTTGTTTTGAGTGCAATGTTACTTTTTAAAGCTCAACTAAATTCGTTGGGTGTCGGATACCCGCGGTACCCTACAAATTCCCCCATATATAAAATGGATATTTTTTTTCTGTTTTTAAAGTATTAAACTATAGGGTTGAAAGTATTTACTTCTCAAATGCTTTGTTTTTGCTAGTTATTATTAATTTTGACACCACGGCCTTTTTTATACCGATAGGATGACGTCATTTTTGGCATGCGTCACCTATAAATCCAAGTTCATTTCCAATTGACTTATGAAAGCAATTTGGTGTAAGAAGAGCTTTTAGTTTCCAAGAAATTATATTTAGAGTTTCACAGTAAGCAGGTGAGTATAAGTGGTTTGATAATCCACAACTGGACACCCGCGTGTGTTGTTTATCTAAACGCATGAGGCGGAAATGTTTCGCATCCTTAGTTACTGCCGCGAGTGGATCAAAAGTTCTTTGTTCAACGCCAAGAACAGCTTTCTATTTGACACAATTTTAATGTTCTCATTGCCATAACCTTTGACATTACATTATTATAACAGTCGTTCAGCGATCTCCGCTATTATTATAGCGGAGATAAGAGACAAACATGATTATTAGTTTCGATTTACTATACAAATATAACTCTTGTTTGTTATCGTTTTAGTTGTGTTAATATAATATTTACTCATTTATACCAATTTTGCAGACGACAGTTTTCGTGTACTACGAGGAAACTTGACTTTTTTGGTGGCTTGATCTGAAATTCAGATAATAATCAGTCGGTCGGTACACTTGGAGCAAACGTATGGATGCCACGACAGTAAATAAATAAAATTTTTAAATGCTATATGGTTTAGGGTAATAGTCTCTACTCTTTTTAGGGCAAACTGAATTGTTTAGGATTGACTTGCGCGTTTGGTTATTTCTATTACTTAAAGAAAAACACATTTAAGAGTTAGTAATTTACACAGGAAATTAGATAAAACATTGAATGACTAATAATTTTCCAGAACTGAGACACAGAATTCGGAATTTGGAGGATAACTATAAAAATGAAATAACTATATCACCAAAATGTGTTTACATTCTTGTACCGCAACAAGTCAGATTTTGTGATTTCAAAAATCTTGAAGACTTGACCAAAGTTGACGATTTGGAAGAAATTGTAAAAGACTTCGCTGGTATACAAAACCGGATATATGGTCTCACAGCTTTTAAATTACATACCACACAACAGGTGATAGTTTTTGGCCGGTATTAAACTTTTTCTGGAGCTTACAATTATTTTTTTTTTTTAGTTTATTTTACTTGAAATGGCCCAATGCTTAGACGTGTACACACGGTTACGATCGGCATATCCTTCAACACCTAACCAAAGACAGGCAATCGTTGAGCAATTCATTAATGTTCTTTCATATTTGTTATACAGCGATAAGAGTTTTAAGGATTATAAAATTTTAACATTCAATGGTAATAATTACTATTTTTTGATTGAAATCAAATTACACATGTATTTATAGATGGCGAAAGATTTAGTGAGATTTGGCAAAGACCGTCCATAAATCTTGCAAAAGTAAATAATTCTTTGACGTAAAGTAATGTACTCAATATTTTAAATTGATTTAGGTAAAACCTGACATATCAATCGCTAATTTGGGAAAATGTTTGGCATACTGGTTTTATTACAACAACCTAAATCTTTGGATTCCAGGTGAGCTACCAGAGATGTCCGCCGTTAGTTCTTGACCCTTTTGTTTCAATATATTACACAGAACTTCTTGAAAATATCAAGCTTTGGGAAGAAAAACACCGAATAGAGTGTGTGGGCAAAAAAGTTTTTATAATAGTACCACACTCGTGCTATTGCCCTAACGATATAAGCGAAGTTGACGATAACCTCGAATACGCTACAGACCTGCCTGATACTCCTAAAGAAATAGGAGCAAGCGCCAACCGACGATATCAAAAATCAGTGTGGCATATTAAAAATAGTAACAAAAAAGTAATTAATTGTGATATCTAATTTACTATTTGTTTATTGTGAATTACTTTCAAATAATTAATTCACAGTAAGCAAATAGTAAATTAACATATCACAATTAATTAAAATTTCTTTACTTTTTTCAGATGTTTTTCATTGCCGAATATGCCGCACCTATTGCACAACTATACAGAATGTATCACGAGTCACAGCATTTATTTAAGTCTGACGAAAAGAGTATGGACGCTCAACGACACGATTTTGTACTGCAGCTCAGAACCTTACTGAGAAAGGACAATAATGATAAGGTGTACGAAATACTGACACCTAGAGGTAAAACTCTAAAATTTTATTTAATTATTTGCTAATAATTTCTGTTAATAGATGATGACCCTAATTTTAGGCTATCTAATTTTTTGTTTCAAAAGGTAAGATAAGTCTAAAATATTTTCAAAGTGGTTTAGCTGTTGGACTCAAGATATAACACGCATTTCACATTTGGTTAAGCAACAATAATATCCATGCTACAGAATATTTATCACATAAAAAAACTTTTGATCTCAATGTATAACAGATACTTTTGTTTATTTTGTTATTATCCAGTCACTTTAGCCCTTGTATATCATTCACAGTGAAAAATAAACTATTTACTATAGTACATTGTAAACAACAAGGGGTATTTGCACTCCACGTACCTCCACGAATTACACTAAGGATAGATACCACAGTTTTAAAGGCAAACCGGTATCAATGTTAGAGGTTTTCAAAACTTCCAAGTGTAGAAAACAATCGTTTTAAACTGATAATTTAAAAAAAAAAATAAAACTATGACCTACCTTCACAAGATGCTGCATGTGCGAGATTCTGGTGAAAGCACTTTACTGAACCCGCTTCACTATCACTTTCTCTTGGCACGCCTGACCTGCTGGGAATTCCCCTTCGTTCGTTACGCTGGGTAATCGCTCGCAGAGATGTCAAAATGACGAGCACACCACATCGTAACCGAGAAACTAGGATAGGTGTAAAGAATATGGCGTCATCTACCCATACGACCCCTGTTGAGGGCGAATGAACTTCTGGTATTTAACTTTTAATTTTTATAAAGGATTTGAAATCACAAGGAAAATGTAGTTGAACGAAGTAAATGTTAAATTAAAAACGAAGATTAATATTTTAAAATTTCTTATTAAAAAATAAAAGATCAATACAAATAATTTAGTAAATATAAATAAAAAATAATCAACATAAATAGATCTAAGATAAATTAGCAACTGGAATCCGATCTTGCAGGATACGTTCCATCATGAATAAAATGTGTGACCCCATTTCCACTAGTCCCATTTGTATGCGGCTTAGGTAAATTATGCCGTCTTAACTCAACAATGGATGAGTTACGAACAAGAGTATATAACAAAAACCATCGATTGCGTGCCTTTCGTTTTTTTAAAAAAAAATCAGGATCTGCAATTTAGATTAAATATCTCTAAATGCTTTAACACGGGCAATAAGCATCAATATTTGATCAATTACTTACTATAATGCCACATCTCGTAATCATACGATCTCCAAATAGCATTTTCTATTTCAACGTAGTGTAATTTTGCCAAGATCTCAACAAAACACCTCACTACAGGATTGGATTGCATTGCTTCTAAATACAACAAGCATCTGTAAGACTTAAAACCTATAAAACAAATAAAAAAACCCTTCATCATATCTCTGCTTGCATGTAAAGCATCCATATATTATCTACCTTCATCTTTTTGTTCAAATGCTTTTGGTAATACACATCTATCAAGCCTAGGCACAAGATAAATCCCAATAACCATGCCCAGAAATATCCTTTTCAGACATGAGAAAATTCCAGTAAATATATTGTAAAAGAAGACTATGTACATCATAATAAAAAATCCTTTTCTGTAAGAGTCTTGTTTTACAAAATTGATTTTTAACTGTGAAAAAATGTTTGTTGTCACCTATTGTCTAAGGCCATTGTTTTTCCCTTATCCTCTAAAAAGAAATAACGAATTAATAACCATTGCGCTCCTCTGGTTACTAGAATAACACCAAGGATTGGACTGAAAAAAATATTGCACATTAATAAAAATTAAAATTGAGGACAAGAAATCATACCCAGTCCAATCCGAAAACCATATCATAAAAGGACCAAAAGCGTACAACAGAGGGAGCATTATAATTTCTCCTGCTATGACTAAGACTGCAGTCAACACGAACAACTGTATTAAAAAACCTGTTGTAGGTAATGTAAAATTAAATAGTTAGCGTAAAAAAAATGACAAATAAAATCTCACCCCACATTAAATACGCCACTTGATAACCTGTAAATTGAATAGCGTGCAACTGAAAATACACGAAATATTTAGTTTGGATAATTTACAATAGTAATATTATATAAAATTACGTACCACAAAATCGACATTCGAATTTGATGACAATTCTAAATAATTTTGTACATCTTTTTTCCGATATATATCAATGAGATTTTTTCTGTAAGCCATTAACATGTGGCATATAGTTACAGAATTCATTAAATATGCAAAAATAAGTGCAAGTAAAACTGCAACTGTAAATATATGCTAAAATTTTAACATTGCTTAAACTTAAAAAAAAAATCACTACCATAAAATATCGTATACTGGCTTTTGTACAAAGAATAGCCATCTATTTCTCCGAAATCGTCATCAGGTTCGACAACAGTTGGTCGTTTCACTCGAAATAATATTTGCAAAGTGAGTTTGAAATCTTGAATAAAAAGCATTGCGTATTAACATTGATTCGTTTGGAATTTCGAATATTAAATGTACAATTAGGAATTTTTTGTTGGTCTTTCATAATTTCCTCTTTCACTTTCAACATTTCTCTCAACTGTATAAAATTTTGGGTGCTTGAGTACATTGATTCTATTGCAAACTGTAAAAATTAAACGTTCATTACTATATTTCATTTGTATTCTCTTAGCTTCAGCCAAAAGCAATACCATTGCCTGATACCTTTGTTATAATAAGAAATCCAACCATGCAGCTAATTAGTATTGACAACGAATACCGAAAACCTAAATTTCAATAAATTATCATATGATGTAAATTATAGTCCGACTATAGCTATTGAATGTAATATCTCATCTTAATAGTCATATAATACAGATATTATAATGGTGTAATAATAATTCAATTACCATGAATGTTATGATACACGTATTTTCTGAACCATGAAATAACAGGCAATTTGGCAAATCTTCCCTCTGATTCATGTGTTAGTTGAAATATTGCTGAATATCTAAATATATTTACATTCATTTTCTTTCATTCATCTGATCATTTCTTCATATTAACTTACAATTTTTTTGGCAAAAGCAAGTTTTTAACATATTTCACCTGAAAATTATTTATAAGATCAATTTTAGTCGTTAATAACAAAAGTTATGTGAACATTACTTGTCTTTCAGACATTGCTTCCACCTTGTCAGGGCCATACCATATATTTCTGAAAAGTCTTTTTGCAAACCAATATATTATATAAGGACCCGCAAACGGCAGGACTATTACTCTTAAAGATAGTTCAGACACTAAATTTTCCTGTAAAAGAATTCAAAGAATTAATTTCGAAACTATTTACGTAAAAAAAAATTAAATCCACCTGTGATACTGTGGGTGCCGGTACGCTTTGAACAACAGTGTTTACAATGTATATAAATGTATAGATCAATCCAATCATACAACTTGAAATTGAAGCCATATTAACACAAGTTAGCATTGGTAAAAAAATAAGTGAAATGAATGCAGTCAACACTAATTTGATAAATACTAGAAAACAAATATAAAATTATAATTAAAAAAAACAAGTTTTGATAAGACTCGTACCTTGCTGATAATTGGGTCTGCCTATAGTGTACCTTGTTGTTGATATCATATTCATAATTTCTATCGTAGCTAAGGCAAATATAGCAACTATTACTTTTCTCTTTTTTCTGCCTTCCAAAAAATTCACAGGACTAAATATAAGCAATAAAATAGTACAAAATTATTTCAGATAAAGCACCCAGATTATATAGCCATATGTGTGAAACGTGTAGATTGCATACATATCATTATTGTTTCTATTTTCGGTACAACCATTTTATATTCTTATTGCAAATGTCAACTATTTCAAAATTGATTTCCATGATAATTCAAAAAGTATGTTAATAGGTTAATAAAAAAAAGTTACTCCGGCACCTTTTCATGGGTAAAGTTTTATTACTCTGACCCCAGGTGCGAAATTACACCGATTAATTCTTTTATCGTAGATACTTGTGACATCACAAATCATGGACTTTCATCTTTAACGTACTTACACAATAAGGGCAAACCGTCCATTTAAACAGCCTAAACATCGATTTTTTCTTTTTTCTAAGTACATTAATAATAAAGTTGTGGAACTCTGAATTGAAATCAAATAAATACATCAATTTCTTTTTTTTTTAAAAACTTCCTTCAGTAATATCATACCACAATTGCAGCATACACTCCAAATCCTATGTGAAAATCAATTTTTTCGGTTATCAGACCTTTCCAACTTTCTTTCAAATTTTCAGTTTTGAATATACTTGAATTATAAATTTCAATTAGAAGAAAAGAATTCACATAAAATATAACAGATTTTACCTGTTGTCAGTTTCAAGAACAAACGCTTTCAATAAATTTCCCATTTTCTCACAGTTGGAAGTGAAAGTACAAGAGATCAAACATATAAACTAATATTTGAACTATAAAATTCCACTACATTAGATATCCCGGTAATTGAAAATATTTGAAGGTTGGACATATCATTTCTTATCGTAATGTCAGTGTTAGCATGTAAAAAAACGCGTGCACTCAACTCGTTATTCCTGTAAAATATTCCTACTAAAACTATTCCATTTCTTCAAACTCATCAAACGTATAAAATGAGTAATGACTAACAGTTTTGCAAATGTTCCTGTGATATATGACGTGAACAACTGTACGATTTTATCACTGGAATAAAAAAAAGCGCTCCCAACGTATAGATAATTATCATCTTTTGATTAAAACACGTACCGAAATAGGGATTGCGAAAGATACATCCTATTTATACGTAAAAGAAACTTTCAACAACTCACGGATTTGCATCAATTTTAACAACATTTAAATTATTGTTCGTAGTTAGAAAGGCAAGACACGTGAAGCAATTTAAAACTACCAGGAAGCTTACATTAAAAAATACTTTTTCTATTGATGCTATTGTTTTTGTGCCACTAAGATTTAATCGTAGCCAAAGAGAATTTTCCAAATTATTATATGCAATAAAATTTTAAATACAACGCATAATATCAAGTTCATTAACAAATATTTATAATCCAATATTTAACCAATTTCATAAAGTCATTTATGTTGTTTCCCTCCCGTACAGTAAATAAATACCTTGACAAGTATTGAAAAGTCAAGAATTATATCGCAACTTTGATCAATCTTCTTATATTGCCTGTTCCTGATGCTCTCCCGATACCATTTTTACGACCAGTACTTAACTCAGCCAACATGACGGCTTAAAATTAGGGGTCTCATTGAATCTGAGTAAATGCATTGTTACCTAAACAATTTATTAAACGCAAAACTGTCAATCAAAACACACAACAAGGGATCATTATTAAATTCACACCGCAAATACATTCGAAATGCCTAAGGAGAGGAGGGCTAATCAATCTGTAAATATTACCTTGGCTTTACCGTACATCTTAGTGTGATTACTGAACATACTTTCTTTTCTCTTCAGCGGCATTGCCCTGCCTGCCCTGGGTCTCAGTACAAAAATATTTATAACCATATTAGAAGCACGCATCGCCTTAACAGCTCGCTCGGATTTAAACCAAAAACACAAAACGACAAAGTTACTGTTTTGGCTAGTTCTTTAAAAAATAATAACTTAGAAGACGCCGTAGCAATGCTAGATGAAATTCTTAATAGTGTACCGCCTACTAAAACTGTAAAATGCTCTTTTTGTAAGCGTTCGTGTGCTATTAACGTATCAGGATTCAATAAGCATCTGAGAATTTATCATGGTTTTAAACACGTCCTCCAAGTATGTCTTTATTTTTGCTTTATAAAATGAAATGTGAACACTTTACACCCATTTGCAGCAAGAACCAAATTTTGCAAATCCCGTTCGTCCCGAGTTACATAATCGTTCATTAGAAGCTGAAACTAAAACTGATCAGGTAAATTGTAACACTTCCTGAGTTTCATTTTATTAAAACTTAAACGTACTACAGGTCTCGTGTTCATCATCTAGGTTCAGTCATTCATTAAGATCATCAACAAAGGTTTATTTGCTTCTATTCATGAATCACAAGTACAGATTCTATTTGATTAAAGATATATAATGTATGCTTTCTCTTAAAAATTAGCAACCTAATCCGAGTTCGTTTTCGCTGAAAGCTCCAAAAGTCACATTTCTTTCGCCGGTATAGTTTTCTTTACATTTTGAATTTCCTAAAAGCTAATTAACTCAAGTCTACAGCAAAAAGAGAAAGAACTGACTATGACACCAAATTGTCTTATTGAAAATGAAAGTCCACCAAACGTCTTTAAATTACCAACGGATGATTTTGATGAAGTCAAAACGTCTACACCTATACTCGGCTTTTCAACAAGATTAAAGTCTCGATCAGTTATTCCCAACTTGCGGATGGATGCAGATGTATCAAATATAATGAATGTATTTGAGAACAATTTAGATACTGCTATCACTGCTATCAATTCATACGCAACTGACCAATCAAGTGAATTGCCCTTTCAAACCCAATTGAAGACAACAGTGGAGGAAAATATTTTGGTTTTCAAAACAAAAAAACTATAATTTTTCATAACTATACAATTTATCCCTTTTTTACAGCTAACCAGTAGAAGCATAAAAAAGGAAATAAATTCAGAAAATGGGTCAAATAGCGACTATAGGAGTACTCCGGTAAAATTATAATTCGTTAACATGTACAGCACGTATATCATTTTATTTGGTTTTACAGCAAGATAACGATTGTTTAGCTGCTGTACTTGATGCAATTGATATATCTAGTCCTGATGCTTCCTTGGATACAAATTTTGAAGAAATATTTCAGGGAGTGGATATGTCGTTCATAGATATTGAAAACCTGAGTCTAGATAATTTCATACACGAAAACCAAAGTTGTGATCAATACCAAACCCCAGATATAAAAATGGAAATTGACAGAGCTAGCCCTACTTCGGACAGAGCTAGCCCTACTTCGGTCAAAGCGACTGTAAGTTCGTGATTAAAAACCAACTTCTAACGAACTAATATCAAATCGGGTTGCAGACATGTTGTGTATGTCCGAATGATGAAATTTTAAATTCAGTACTGCACACAACTTTAAACCATAATATTGTGAGTCAGACGAAAGAGTCGGAAAGTCTTAGTAGAGCACTTAAAGAAAATCCGAAAAGAGCACGAGAGATTGTGGAAAAAATTTCCAACTCTCTACCCGATGCTAAGAGCATTCAATGTGTCTTTTGTAAACAAGTAATAGATGCCATTTCATTCAAAGTGCACCTTGCTAGTTATCATAAATTGCAAGCTCTTATTGAGGTAATTTCGCTAAACACTGTCTATATTACCGAATAATAACTTAAAATATAGAACTCACCGCAGCCTGATGATTCTGATGCTCCTCAATTACCTCTGTTAATTGACCTAACAATGGTAATTACGGATGCCTGTGTTTGCTTAATTGATGGATTTGACTGTTTTATAGGATGGAGACACCGATGATGATGACTTGCAGATACTTTTTTGCGGTGTGAACAAAATTGATTCGGATGTTCAGTTATTCAAGCAAGAACCGGCTGAAACTTTTCCTAAAGCTGAAGACATCAATGTTAGATTATTATATTCTTTTTTTTAAAAATGTAAGTTAAAACTCATCTTACGTGTTTATTTTCAGGACGGTGGCGAACGCCTATCACCAGAAATGAAGCCAATTATTTCTTGTCCGGTAGAAACATGTTATTTACGTCTAGAAAAAATTTTATAGTAACAACTTGGCGACTTACTTTTACTTTAGCTTAAAGTAGAAGTTGATGAAATCATGCCATCTACTTCATCAGATATGCAAAATGGTAATTAATAACTCGCGCTATTACTAATCTTTGGTTTCTTAATCTAAGATATTCATAAAAATCTTATGTTTTTTGTAGAGTTGTCTACCGTGATGAAACAAGAGACAGGAACTGCGAAGGTAAACATCGATAATATCATTAAACCCTGCCAATTAAAAACTTGAATTTTGTCAGGGAATAAATCAACAACGAAAACCTCGTACTGGGACTCAGAGGTTGATTGATGAAGCTGATAGCTTCCTTAAAAATGCATTACCGATAAAACGCAAACGATAGTCTTAATAGAAATATCGTGTTGAAAATTGTTAAATTATTTTCAGGCGTTAACTGCAATTTAGGCTTTTAGTTTGGAATAAACTTAAACTTCCTTGATTATTTTCGTGAGAAAATTAAAACCGGTGGTTTAAGTCAAAATTCCCAAATCTGTACTGTTTATTGCAATCAATAAAAGTAATTCTTGTCAAAAATTATGACTTGTAAGGTTCGTATCAAATTAGCTTACGATTGTGTTTATAAAACATAAAGAGGCATTCTTGAAGAAATAAAAACATTCACCACCAATTGCATTTGAAAATATTTTCTTTCCTACAAATACTGACAAAGCAACAACAGGCACTTTCATTTAAATTAAAAAAAAAAAAAAAAAAACTTGCACCGTAATAAAACAAAAGTTAAATAAAAAAGTTACATTATAACTATATCAGCTTATTCAACTATTTTCCAAGTGCCATCAAAACAATTTTCAGTTTTAAAAAAGTCAGCAATAGTTTTTGCAAAACATTCTTACGCAGATAGATGAAAAGCACATAGACAATATTAAAGTAACTTAAATCAGATTCTACAAGAATCAATTTACAAATCTTTTTCAATACCTCGGGTAAAATATTAAGTTACCCAAGTTGACAGATTGAAATATACTGGCCAGGCACCACAAACATGAGCCAATTAACCAAATTCCAAATGTTTACTCTAGTACAAAAGTAGAACTGAGCAAAACTGTTATTTGATGGTTGCTGATATTAAGTGGAAAAATTGTAAAATTTTGTTTACAATCTCCCAAAGTATAAATAAGAATCTGCAATTTTTTAAACAAATGTACACACAATTTTTAACGGTACCTAAAACATTACACCTTTGCTTTACATACACTAAATTTATTCTCAAGATTTGTCAAATATTTCAAATATAATTTGGAAGAATTTAAAAAATAGCAAAAATCTGGATTAGCCGGCGTAAATTATAAATTTTTAACTGTATAAAGTTTTCTAAAAATAGAAACATACGTAATATTATTCACCAAAACCTGATATCAAACACCTAGTAATGAAAACAAAAGCATTTTTACTACATAATTTCTATATACAAAAATATTATACAACTACATTCAGCAAAACCCAGATTTTATTTACAAACTTATGAACATAATTCACCAATTCGCGTGCTAAATTAATTCTTTAGAAGATAATTAAAGTAAAATCTTTCTTCAGTAGAAAAGAAAAACATGCAGAAGATATGTGAAATTACGTATTTTACTAGAAAGGAAAGAAATTCACAAAAGTTAGAAAGAAAACTTCATTCACAAATTAAAAGTGATATGTGTGTTAAGATGAAGAAAAGACAAAAATGGACAGTAGGATAGAAGAGGAGAGCAGGGAAACTCGCAAATTCATGAAATTCAAGCACCTGTGTAAAAATATACTAGTTTCTACTTATTAGAAACCAAAAAAATGTATTTATTGAGATCACTAGACCGCAAAACTCAGCCCAATTGCAATAAAAACGTAACAAATAACAAAAAAAAACTAACATGGCACTAAAATGCTTTAACAACTCAAAATAGTTGTCGTTCTTTAAAGATTATTGTCACCTATTGGAATTTAATTACTAATTTTAAAGTTTGGCACTTGGATCGTATAATGAAAGTTTTTAGTGCCGGCAAATTGAAAAATCCCATTGGCAGTTCATTAGCAATGTCAAAAGCTTTCATGTTTGAATCAAAAAAAAATTGATTACGATGTTGCAATATCAGAAAAAAATTTAAAAAACAAACGACAAACAAAAAAGGTCACACAAAACTTATTTAACAAAAGTATTTCTCACTGATTTCAGTTTGTCTATACGTTTTTGCAAATGGTTATTGGCTGTTTCTAGTTCTTCAATCCGTGACTGGGCTTCACGTAACTAAACAAGATTTGTTAGAAAATAACCTCAAATGTATGATAGAAAAGCTTCACTTACCTCTCGCTGAAACTTGCGCTTGTCTGCTTTTAATTCATCCTCAACTTTTTCAGAAGCTTCTGCCGCACTCTTAAATCTAGTAACCTGACTTTCTAAGCGCGCCACCTAGGATAAATAATAGAACTTAGAATTGATGTATAACATGCAAGCTACAAAAACTTACACTGCCCTGCAGTGTGGTCACTTCCTGTTCGGCTTTTTGTAATCGAAACTTATAATCACTAACTTGCTTATTTGCTTCTCCTACACATAATCAAGTCATTCATTTAAAAAAATTAACAAAAAAACTCAAGAAACACTTACGCTGCATTTCCATGAATTTTATATCAGGTCCGTTCATGTGATTTCCTTGAGAACTAAGTTTTTCAATTTTGCTGTTTTTTTGCCTTTCATCTTCTAAATCAATTTTCAACCTTCTTATCTAGAAAATAAACAAAACTATTAAGTTTTCGCACTACTCAACCCTTTATAATCACACACTAAGAAAAACCTAAATTCCTTCTAACAACATCACAATAGCCATGAAAAAAGTAAAACCAATAGAGGAAGTAGCAAGAAGTGCATTAGTATTCCCAGGTGGTTTAATCTCACCTTCATGCTACTCTCGATTTCATTTAATAAAAACGCAAATTGGTAACACAATAGAAGCTACAAAAAAGAATGGATGCTTGAAGAAGCGATTTTATTACAGTTATTCCCGTAAACCAAATATTTCACGAATCCTAAACAATCTTAATAATCAAAACTACAAATTACCTCATCAACAAGATCTTGCTTTTCTTCCGCAAATCTTTTCAGTCTAACATCTACAAGATTCGTAAGTTTTTTTTTTAAAGTTAAATAGTCATTGAAATTGATTATCTGATCTACCTAATGAGCCTTCTCCTGCTTGCTCAAGTAAATGTGCCGACTCTTGTGATACAAGAGCTACTTTAGGTGTGACTGGTGTTGCTTTACACGGCCTCACATCATCGTCGCCATCCTCGGTGACTAGAACTAGACCATGTTCCTGCAATGTAAAAAATAAATTGAATCAGTAAAAAAAAAAAAAATTAGTGTCAAATATTCCAATTAACCTCAATTAACTTATCCCTCTGCTCAACTTGAGCCTTGAGGAATTCGCTTTCCTTTTGGATTTTAGCTAACTCTCTTTTAAATTTGTCATGATCCTACAATGGAAAAACAAAATTACTCAAAGTAATAAGTTTAGAAAAATATATTTACCTTGCATTTTAATTTATGCTCTCTTTGTAGGTCTAAAAAATTTTCTTCTAACTCTTCAAACTCATCCTTCATGATGTCGACCTGATAAGCTAATGTGGACTTCTCGTTATCCATTTGTGCATTGCTTATCATCGCTTTGCGAAACTTCTCTTCCAAGTCATTCAACTGATGCTAAATCAAATTAAGGATTGTAAACATTTCAATCTAATTACAATAAATTTTCCACCAACCCTGAAGTCTCGACCATCCATTTCTGTTGAATCCTCACTACTCCTTCTAGATCCTCCATAGGAAGACCCGCCTTGAGAACCAGACCTTGTTGAAGTCTACAAACATATAATTATCGTTATCTATTACAGTCTAATGATCTCACAAAAAGCCGTATTTCTGTCAATATATTCTGATAAATGAATCGCAAAAATTTATAATTATTTTTAATTGTCATGATTTTTTTCTATTAACTCTCGCACACTGTTCTATAAAATATGTAAATTGCACAATTCAAATTTATTCATAAAAGTACTGTTTACCTGTCTAACTGATTGAACTGGATCTCGAAACAGGTCATAGTGTCGATCACTCTGTTCGTCAGCCTACACATGAAAAGCAATAAGTAAAATACATAATTAATTAAAGTTAATTACTATTTTTTACTTTTAAAAATATACATCCGTCTAGTGAAACAATCATTTTTCATTTAAAACTATACAATAAAAATGATAATTCATCGCATTACGTCATTTTTCGGGTCCAAAAAACACATGTAATGTTTTTATCATGACTAATACACCGTTAAAAAAAACTTGTAGATGTCATCATACATCACATACCTCTTTCTGTTGTTTTTCTAGCTCTCTCATACGAATATCCCTCGCTTCAGCTCTGGCTGCTCTTCTGGCGGCTAATCGAGCTTCAGCCTTAAAAAAAAGTTCAATCTTATCAAAATGAGAACAAGAACTGACACACTTCTAGTACCACGTTAACTTGATAACAACCCTTACAAAGATTGATCGACACTATAAATTCGTTTTTTATTATCAAACACTTTCTCCATCAATGTAAATAAACTACAATATATATTTTTAATCTGTTGGCAAAGCACCAGAAGATAGAAATTTGCATCTAAACACCTCAAACAAGAAAATAGAACGAAAAACACATTTCTCAGCTGTCAATTTGCAGATTTCCTAGAAATTTCATTTACTCAAGTCTTAAATCTCACGAATTTCTATTCGAAGAGATGTCAAATAAGGCCAAGAATGGGTAAACAAAAGGAACAGCTGAACAAAAGTTTAACTCTTCTTTTAGCAATTTAATTGCCAATATTTCAATCAGAAAGCTACGCATAAACCGCCATTTTTCTGAACCCTTCCTTCAACAAGAGCCAATGTTTCGACTGAGCATTTACACATCAAATCTCTTGGCACCAGCAACGGAATGTAGTCAACCTACTAAAATGAGAAAAAAGACGGAATTCCATCTTCCCCTCCCCTCATGGACATTCAGAAATAACCCGTCTCATTTATATAAAACTAATTTCACAATTCACACAGAAGAAAATATGAAAATTGAATAAATTAAAGGCGAACAAACGTCGTTTCTAAAAATATTAAACGAATACAGCACGAACTTCAAATAATTTCTTTAACTTACGGAGACTGTATCTGATGACCGAAATCGAGTACCTCTATAATTTTTGATATAGAGTAACGCCGGAATCAACTGCTCCATTTTTGTGTCAATCATCGAATTTTTAACGACCATTTGGAATGATGAAAAACAATCTTCCTAGTCACTTTCCTGCATCTGCACACACGCTCATACAGTTGATGCTATGTCAACAAGAAAGCATCTCCTAAGTGGGTGAATTCCACTTGGTGATTCATTCAGCCCTTCTTCGCTCTGCTTCCTCCCTAGTTGCAACCTTGCGGTGTGTTAACAAATCACTCCAAAAAGATGCAGAGAAACGTATCAGGGCACTTCTTGATTTGCTCAGTTCAACTTTCTAAATTTAACCACTACAGGTACGAATCTCAACACGAAATTGAAGACAGAAAGGGAACAGCCAGCTGACCCATGGCCCATCAAGCTCCGTAAGTTTTTCTAATGAATTATTTTGCAATTTTTATGATATTTTATTATTTCATACCCCAATATTATAATTTCTTTAATTTCTTTAAAGTATTTAATCTACTTTTCAAGGATTTTGTCTTAACTAAATTTTAATCATTTTTAGCCTCGAAAATTCTTTTCTCTTTTTAGCTTTTTCTCTCTCATGGGTACACAGAGTTTTTTGTGTTTAACTTTGATTAAAGATGTGAGGGCCAGTATTTATGACACCAGACGGATGTCAGTTGCAGTGTACAAAAAATATTTTTCAACGCCATTAAACTTGACACGAGTTAAAATTTATTAATCCGAATGCAGACAAAATCTATTTCAATCGAAAGGAGGCAAAAAGCAAACATGTTTTCAATCTTTGCAGAAAAATTGATTGCACTTTGAAATGTTACACCTTTATGGTTAATTTGGAAACATTTAGTCTAAAGAGGGTTGTTGTTGGTTGCATCACTTGGTGTTGAGTGTGCCAAAACATTTAGTGCGCTCCAAGTATTCATTCCTTTTAACCAAAACAGAAAAACAATGAAAACAAATTGGTCAATTTGCAGCCAGCTGAATATATTGTTTCAATTATGTGTTTGATGATTCGTTTATTCGGGGAAAATAGGGTCAAGAAAATGTTTATATTTATCCATGCTTTTTTATTAAAGGTTCATTCCCCGTTTTATTGCATTCCATTTCCTTCAATTTGCAAGATTGTTGTTCATTTGCGACAACCTGGCAATAATGTTGAATAAGGAAAAGGCAACCATCCAATTGGCGTCATAGAGTCGACTAATTATATTTTTGTAATGTCAAGCAAATGACTTACATAAAAATTGCTTTTGATGATTGATAGATAGAAAACAAATTAAAATAGTTCTGATAGTGATACGAAGCCGTGTTGGTAAAATTGAGTTTGGAGGGCAGCTCAGTCTAACGTTGACGTTAATCAATAGCCCAGGGAGGAATTACAGTTCTGTAGCAACTGTTTTTACTCCATGACTTTACCGTGGTTTTATCAACATCTTTTACCTTATTTTTTCGTAAAAACTGTAGGGTTTTGTAGTTTTTGTGGTACGAAATATTACATTAGTGATTGTTAACATAAAATAATGTCCAACATTAGCACTCTGACCACAACGATACGATACCAAAAAGGCTGTTTTTTTTTTTTTTTTTGTTTTTAACAACTTGGAAATGAAATGCATTAAACGATTATCTGGTCTTTTCCTTTCCTGTCCCTTCCGGCAACACCATAAAATTTTGACCTTGAGTGCCAACTACAAGAGCCATCTAGTGTCTGGTAACAAAACCAAACAATATCAAGCAGTGTCGTCTAATGAGTAAACAGTTTGCAAAAATAATTCCTGTTTACACAATATGAATTTAATTTTTCACATTCTTCCTGCTTTCTTCAGGAAACAAATAAAAACGAATATGGAATATATAATTACAAACAAATTTCATTTTAAATAAACTTAATGTATAAACTTTAATGTAGCCATACCTCTTTGGCTACTATATCCAGTGCTTGATCTTCAGCAGCTGAATGTAATTTGGACGTTGTACGTCGTCTACCACCAATAACTGGAGTAGACATTTTTCTATGTGGAAGCTCACGTTTAGAAACGTCTGCAAACTGCAAAGTAAATAAATGAGTGAATGAGTTAAATTGGTCATACACAAACCGAGTTTTCCTCCCAGTTTCGAAACGTTACACTCTAATTATATTTCATTCTCATTAAAATCATCAAACCAAAAATCTTCAAAATTTATAATCTAACAAAAAAGTTAATTTTGATTACATTTTTTCCCATTCAGTTTTTATCGATGTCTTTAAACCATATTCCTTAAATATTTGGAATTTTCTTAACTAAAAACATTTTTAAAAACAGCGATGATATCATTCACCTTATTCTCAGTGACACTAAAGAAGCTATGATTGTACCACCATCGTGGCAACATGTAGCCACATTCTTGACGTAGGCATCATCATTAAATAACATTAATTAATTTTTCTTCTTCTAATAAAGTTACTTTTCCAAATGTAAGATCTGATGTATTTCGCAAGGTCATCAGTTTGTGGTGCCCGGTTCATATACATTTTAAGCACTGATTCAAATCCATTACTAAAAGCCATGGCCTCTTAAAAGCCTTCTAATTTTACCAGAACGCTTTAAATCGTTAAAATAAGGCCATTTACCTGTCAAATTAGCTGTAGTAGCGACGAAATAACTTGTCAACCGGAATCTGTAACTCCTCCATAACGCCTCACTACAAGCAAGGCCTTATAATTAATATGGTGATAATGTTAAAAATATTGTATAAATGGTATTACATTTTGCTAAAAATTTAGAGGAGTAAAAAGAAATTGAAATCTTACAGTGGAAATATGATTTCTATTTTTTCAAATCAAGATAAAAAGTGTTAAATATTTAGCGAAATCCTGTTTATTATAAAAGAGCATGATCGTTCCAGGTTAAGCACCCAACTATGCGAGAACAGTTTGCGTCATATCCGGTGTTTACACAAGATGGCCGCTGGACGCGTGAAATAATCAAAATAGTATCGTGATGTGGTAGAAATACGCTAAAATGTTGGAAGATCTTACCGAAAATTGTGGCGTTGAAGCTCGGGAAGAGCTTGTGAATGATTTGAGTGTCTACATAAGCTCATCGAAACATTCTATAAATAATTTGATTGAAAAGTTTGGATGGACGAGAGAACTGCTACTGCAGGTTTGATTAGCAATCGGACACCTTTGATGTACAAAATCTAATTCACGAATTCAAATTTAGGATTCGGCATTGGGCCAAGCGCATTGCCCTTTTAATCCTGGCCATATTATGCCGGAAAGTTCGTTAGAAAAACACAAAGAAATCTGCGCTTGGAAGCAAGAGGGTTATACAAAAGAAGAAATAGTACATAGATTCATCCTCGTAATAATTGTAAATGAAATTAATAAATGATATTTTCAGAATAATGCCGTCCCTAGCTCTCATTTTTTCTACCACAAATCAACCTCAGTTGTACCTGTTTTGATTGACAAAAAACTACAATCGGAAATACTAAAAAACGCTGCATCTACATCTGGAAATTCAACTTATGGTAATTTTAGTCTGTACTTTGTAATACCTAGGTAGTTTAATAGCCTTGCGTGTGCGTGAAATACGGTGTTTTGAAAACAAGTTAATTTTAATTCAATTCATTTTTTTCAGTGATGGTGAGTGGGGTGTTAGCTACATGTTTTATTTCACCAGAAAATATCCTTTTTTAAGCTATATTAAACTTTTTTTTAAATATGTGAGCATAAATTTAGCTCTACAATAAACATTAAAATTAATTCTTCCCACGTATCCTTCTTATATTAAATTTTGAGAAGCCAAAAGTATCCTTCATATATCTTAAAAATGCTATTGAGTTAATACAAAATTAAAGGTATTTTTTTAAATTTTTGAATAGTTCCGCTCGAAAGGAATGTCCCTCGAACTATGGATCGCGTTATTGTTGAATTTACGCCACGCGAACGGCTTTCAATTTACGAATTTGTTATTGAAAAGATGAAGAAAATTAAGAAAGAAGCATCTGTTAAATTAGAAGATTTACAGTTTAACCTGGATGGCAAGAAAGGTCTATAAAATAGTTATTATAGTAAGACTTCCACAAATACTTACACAGTTAATAACCTTCCAGACAACGGAGATTCAAAACCAAAATCGCAGCTCGAGTTAATGGCAGAACAACGTGATTACAAACGCCGACGTCAATCCTATCGTGCAAAAAATGTACACATAACCAAAAAATCCTACACAGAGGTAAATTATTTTCTATCTTACAACCATCCAAGTTGAAATAATTATTCTTCAGGTTATGAAAGAAGTTATCCAAAATCAAATGGACATTCTGGCTGACGGTGCGGCTGAAGAAGTTAACGAAGACAGGACTGAAACGTCATTGAAGGGTGAACCATCTTCTCCTCAGGATCGCAGCAGCTATCGGTTATATTTTTTTAAATCCAAAACTAAAAACAAAATCAATTATCTGTAATTTTATTAATAACATTACAGACAAGACAGTAATGGTAAGTCGCATTCGTCATCAAGAAAACGTTTCTTGGACCATGACGAAGAAAGGTCTCGGGAATCTTCTCGTAGTCGCAAACACAAACGTGAAAAGTAATTAGTCAACTCTGTAAATTTAAAAATTATACAACGAAACTTCTATTCTAATTTTCCAGGCGAGAAGATCGCGAGTACTCTCATAAACATCATCACAAACATAAACATAAAAAATCCAAGTATAAACACTGAAGGTAGCAGTTTGTAGTTTATTTGTAAACTTACTTTTCGCTTTGTATTTAGAGAGACAATAAATAAAAATATGATTATTTAAATCGTATAAGCTGCATGGTGTGATATGAGCCAAAAAAAAAATTGTTTTAAAAAAATTTTTGTAACCCGCTTGACAAGGTACAAATTCACCATTCGACAAAAAATGCTAACTGGCTTAATACTTATTGTAAATACACCTTCTAATAAACGAATTAAATGGCTCGTATAAATAGTCTTTCTAAAAGTTGCAAACACTATAACACAAAAACCAACACGGTGGAGTACAATTTGATAAACACAACGAAAATATGTACGTTTTTTAAAATATTAAAAAAGCTGTACTAGGAATTATGCGGGGAGACAACAAATTTATAAAGAAATAAAGCCAACAACGACAATGTCTCTAATAATATTAAGAGTAAAAAATAAAAATATCAACATGTTGCAAGTACTTCCACCTAATGTTTATCACTTTCTTCCAGCAATTTTATATAAAAAAATTCTTCAACGACATACTTTATATACACTCACGAATTGCCACTACAAAAAAAATCCATTGGAACTCTTTCCGTCTCTTTTTCGGGATGAGTTTTTAAAATTCCTGCCACACACAATCTCACAATTACGTCATTATAATTTACCACTTGAAATCCTCAAGCTTGGGGAGCTTCTGTTTCTCCATTTTCAGGTGCGGAATCAATTTGAGAGCTTCCGCTCGCTTCAACTCCTCCTGAAGCTGAATCTAATTTGCAAGTAAAAATAAAACATAAGATTAAATATTTCAAATGCTTAAAAGTCAATACAGAGAATTCTATTCTCTTTGAAAAATAAAAATCACTCAACTCAGGAGCCGGCAAAACCAATCTCTAGATATTTAATATCCGTGCAAATATTTACAATTTCATTCAAATTGATTTTCATGTTTCCTGGTACTTCAAGTACACATTTTTCTTCTTTTCAAACTAGCCACGTGCATCTAATAACACTTCTACATATGGAAAACATGCCCTAATTTCATTACGTCTGTTTGCGCAAACACTTATTCATAGCAATATTTTCTGACGATTTACGTAATTCAAGACAAATAATACCTCTTACGTATAAATAACTTTTGGTTCAGAGAAATCTCTACTAAACTGCTCATCAAAGTTCCAAACAATTTCATCATTTTCGTAAAACTTTGATAGCTTGTGAAATTTCATTACAGACTAAAAAGTTCAAACTCTCCTCGCTGTCGTATTAGATCTAAAGGATGAGATCGATGAAATTACCACAAAAAAAAAAAAAAAAAAAAAAAAAAAAAAAAAAAATGACTGTGTCTAAAGGTGACCTTAAATTTTACCCATTTCCCACTTTATATCATCGAGTTATAAACTGTTTCCTTTCTTGGCTATAAAATTATAACAGAAATGGACGAGTTTGAAAGTACTAGTTAAAGTAATCGATTTTTCGTGTCAGCTTTGACGTTCTAATCGCTTCCATTATTTATTCACCCGTTTTATCTTCCTGGTAAAATGCAAATCGTTTCTCGAACATCAAAACAAGCAACAAACCAATCAATGTCCAGCTTTAAATTCATTTGTATCCCTCTAGCCGCACCCTGAGTGGTAAAATTGGTGACAAACATCGATTGGGGAAATCTAATGTTGTATTCGCACAAATTCGATAAAATACTTTAAACCTTTTTACAGTTTGAATTGAATCCATTTCGTTGGTCGTTCCTTGTTTGTACAATGGATTGGATGAAACGAGAGAGAAAGGAAAGGAAAAAAAAAACCGCTGGCCGTTTGATACGTCCGTTAAAATCAAAACTATTTCGCTTCAAAAATCTTTTAGTAGGAAATAAATCCTTTCAAAAATTTATAAGGCACGTCGTTCGATGGAAGATGGTCTTGAAAAGATTATTGATTGAACGAAGAGAGAAATCACATCCTCCAA
The DNA here is from genome assembly GCA_034686365.1 of Pachymerium ferrugineum. Classification (NCBI taxonomy): domain Eukaryota; kingdom Metazoa; phylum Arthropoda; class Chilopoda; order Geophilomorpha; family Geophilidae; genus Pachymerium; species Pachymerium ferrugineum. Next base: position 14,847 of record JAQGAS010000302.1, on the reverse strand, counting down.
GTTCGTTCACCCCAAAATGGCACTTGTGATAAAAATGTATGTGAGAGATATCATAACAAAATTTTAAAATCGCGAAACGCTATCTCCATAATTATAATGAAATAAAAATTCAAAATTTGTTTTTCTTTTTCTTTACCAACGCTAATAATAACACTGTTAAAAAAAATCTTCTGACGTCAAAATAAATTTTTTTTTCTCAATCGTTACAAAAAGATTAACTTGTAAGTTGTGTTGTGCAAATTTGTTATCGATTCTCACTACACTTTAATCCCCAAAAGTGAACATCAAGACCCTGAAGACACTAACCTGAACACGAGAGCTTTCCCATCTCGCAAGGTAAATCCCCAGTTCCAACTTCAGCGTCTTGTGACATAATATGTGGCATGGCATTTCTTCTTCCCGTTCGTCCAGTTTGTAAAAAATCGTCAAAATTCGCATTTACCGCGGTCGCTCCTCCAGCTTCCATCACTTCCTCAGCAGCTGCTTCAGCCTGTAATGTAAACACCCGGATGCTGTTGCTTAGTAACTACAATTTGAAGAAACCGGTCGCGACCATAGAAGCCACAGTGCCAACAATTTGCATTGACCACTGATAAAAATCAATAACGTCCTGGTCGCGCTCGATTGACACGGAATTAATTGCCTTGTTTTTTGTGTTCAGCCAATTATTTCGCAAACAAAAATAATAACCTTGTTCAATTTATCGTAATTATAAATAGCTTAGAAATAAAACATTTCACGCTGGTGAACACTAACATACTTCATTACATCGATTAATTAAACCAGATCGAAGGTAGCATTAAATGACTCACTGTTTTTCCCTGTCAAAAACATCTTACTCAACATGTTTTCGATTATCCTCCTGAATGAATTCACCCCCACGGAGATTGGCGTATTTCTGTGTGCTGGGAGGGATAAACTGGTTTTTATTTTATTTCCTTTTAAGCATTATATTTTTAGCTCTGCTATTTTGTTATTCCACCTGTAAGAAATCTCAGTTAATCATCAGTCCTGTATTTACCTAATAAAAATTCTCTTTCAGGTTCGTATCCATCAGAGCAGCCAATGAAAACAGGGAAAAAAATCCCCTTAGAACCAAATATTCGCAGTCAAACACAGACATTTTCCAAATGCTTCAAATTCCCTTTATAGTCAGCGCTGTTTTGTTTGGCAGTTGGTTCAATTTTGAAATTTCCTCTCACGCCACCGTGAACGAACGGCCAAAATGAACTCTAGAGACAAGTTAAATTTGCTTACCTAATGAGAAACGAAACCCCGATGCAATTTCCAAGTAATTGCTTTTCTTTCTTTTTAATTTTTTATTTAAATTTCAGATTAAATAAAATTAAGTTGTTTATGTCTACTTGATTCTTCTTCTATTTTTGTCCGCATTTTTAATCAAAAAATATTCAAAACCGGTACCGATTTATAGAAATGTTATGACTGTTTTGTATCTATTTTTGGAATGATTTCCCTCAGGATTCCATAAAAGAAGCCTTTTCAAGACCTATCACTTCATTTCACGCGTTCAAAATGTGTTGCACTTTCGTTTTGCAAGCGAAATATCCAAAAGGGGACAGGGGCGAAAATCAATACAACAAAACCCACCCCCTTGCTTTTAACCCTAGGCTTATCGCGCCAACTTGCCTAACACGGGGGCAAACAAACAACTTAATTTATGACCAAGCTTTTCACATAATGTTGTTAGGTTTAAAAATATTTGTTCGTTAAAAGACAAATTTTTTATCTCCTACAAGGCAATCTATAATGACATCATCATTTTAGGACTTATCAATGACCTTGATGTCAAAAACTTGGCCAAACCGACTGACGCAGCGGAAAATCACAAATTCATGAGTGTTTTTCACATTTTCTGACATTTTGAAAATAAAGTTAATCTATCGTTATCGTATAATCAGAATGAGTCACGGATTAAAATCCAAAATAAAAATATTAACTAACCTGATCATGTGGTGTTTCGTCTTGCTCAGAAGTCATTTAGTGCATGATGATGAAAAATGTTGTCCAAACCCGGTTGTATCCAGACGACAAAATCTGTACGGTTGGAAAACAAGGTAAATATATAGAGATGGTAATCACGAGCGGAACGATCTTATATATAACGTTCGAGCGCACTTAATTGTCTCAAATTACAACCTTTTCTTTGACCTCAATCAGGTGTTAAAATTAAAATGTACAAGAATAGTCAATAATAATACAGCAGGTAGGTTAATTATACAATTTCAAGACGTCGTAAAAATTTATTACCTTGACATTTCAAGTTACAATTACATTTTGGAAATTAACAGAATTGCAGCAACATTTCAAGACTTTTCTGATACACTAGAGGTAGAAGTATAGTAATGACATAATCAGTGCGCAAAACGTATAATCGTTTACAGCACGAGGCGAGCGAGTGAAAATTCATTGAAATTATTTCACAAGGTATTGTAAAGGCAAAGTTAAGCCCAGCGTCGTTAAATAAAATTAAATCATCCGGATGCCCATCATCGACCTGTGTTACTTTCGCGATTTATGAGTTTTAAATTCATTACGTCTTATGATCGTATAATTAGTATAAACGCTTTAAACTGTTTTCTTATGAAACGGTTCTCATATTTGAAATTGATGTGTTGACAATCACTCGAGTATTACATGACATTAGAAATCCGAGCAATCATAATTAAAATAACGACGCCATGTGTTTCTAAGCAACGAAGAAACTTACCCGACTACTGTTTCGTCTGTTGTTGTTTATTCATTTCTTAGTTTATGGTTCGCCTGTATACGACATCAGGAAATTGGCTGACACTTTAACACTGGCTCAAGCATTCGTAATTATAATTTTCACGGGGAAACAGCCACACGCTGGAGACTTTACGTGGTGCTGCTAAAGAAGAAACTGCACGAGAAATTATGCTCGTGTGGCGACATCAGGTGAGAGTGAGTGTAATTAAACTAACCGCACACCCTGTCCGAGTTTCAAATAATAATAAACACGAAATTGTCTTTGGTGAATCAAATATTTTTATGGTTCTCTACTGTACAACAATATGAGTATCAAAGGAAGAAATATATGTGCATTGAAAAATGGCAAGATGTATAAACTTTATAAAATTTAAGAAAGAATTCCATGACAAGAAAAATTACAAATTACTTCCTCTTTGATTGCACCAGATGCAAACTTTCACATTTTTTTTGGAATGTTATGTAATTGCAGAGCCCAGTTGTATTGGTCAAAAAAATATTACAAAATGGCCTAATATAACATTCATCAAAAATAGTTCTATAAAATTTCGAGTATTTTTTTAAATTAACAATAATAGTAATTAAAAAATTTTCGTTGATATTTGATTGGTAGTAAAAATGCAAACAAAATATGAAACCTATGGAAGACCCTTATAGAATAAACAATCTTTTCTTATTTTATATATAAACGACATCTTATTTATAAAGCAGTTGAGACAACTGGTTTAGGGGACGGTGGATAGTTAGTTTTAGGGATGGAGGTATCTTCTTTGTACTTGTCACTATGTACAATGTTATTAACGTGATTTGTCTTTGATGTTAGACTGGCTTTCCGTCCCGGACCACCTAGAAACAGAATATAAGTTAAATAGTTGCATTACAAGGAGAAGATACTAAGAGAATTTGGTTATAAAAAGATACCCAACTAAAATAAATCGAAACGTGTTATTAAAATAAAAAATAAAAAGAACCACATAGAAAAAATACAATAGCCAAATTATTGCACACCCATAAACACAAAATACATAGCTTAAAGACTACAAGAACGTAAAAGGAGTCTAAATATCAAATTAGTGCGCATAGTCTTAAAATAAAATTTTTAGTAAATAAAAACCTACCATTCTGAAAATTCGCAAATTATAATAAAATTTTTTTTAGAAAAATCGCAATTTATTAATCATGCTATACAATTAAAAAATGTTAAACTTCTATTTAAATGTACAATAACATGTATTAAAAAATTTATTTAAATATAAAAATTGACTCGAAATTAATTTTTTTCAATGATAAATTTGAGATGCTCCTACTTGGGACTTTCATTTTATGAACTGCAGTCAGAATCTACGCTGCCGTATGATTCCCTTAACAAAGCTTGTTGGTGATCAAGGTATTTCTTCTTGTTCACCGGTGGACCTAAATTAAAAGGGCAACGCAATGTGTCAAAGCAGGACAATGGACTAGGGACCACCTAAAACACTAAAATGTGCCTTGAACAAGTATAAAACGCACCAGAAGCTAAACGTACAATGCTTGTGCTGTAATTTTTTAAATGAATTATTTGAACCAACGACTATTTCCAAATGCTTTGTACATTTTATACTTGTTGTGCTAAATAGATAGGATCTCTAGACGAGATTACATTCATCAAGAAGTGTAGGACGTTATGTACGATTACAATGAAACCAGGAAAACGAAAAATTATGAAAATAATCAAATAAACTGCATTACTGTAGTTAAAAGTTAGTAACGAAATAATTATATCGACGGTTCTATGATAATGGTTCAAGTGGGTAAAAAAAATAAAAAAGGCCCAAAGGTTTTCACCAAAAAGGTTTCCAAAAAGTTTTTCACTACTAAAAGTATTTTCCTACTTAACAGATATATCAAATCTTACATACTACGCAACTCAAAAGCACATTTTGACGTTCAATAACTACTATTAATGAGGATGGATTTTCACTTACCAATATAACTTAACATGACAGGTAAAAATATTAATCCGTGCGCGGCACCAATAAGAACAATTCCCAAATACATTCGGAAATAAAAGACTTGAAAAATTTGAGACTTTGCAAATCCTAAAACAATTATGCCGCCAAACTTGGTTAATGTAATACCCGACAATACCTAAAAATGGAAAAATAAAAGTTTACGTCATAATGCAACAATTTAATTATGACTTACCGACGACCCCATATTGACTATAGCTTCTTTGGTTCTTAATAAGCGGGAACTCTGTACACTTATAGCATAGGCTCGTGTTATGTGTGAACAAAACTCAACACCAATACCCACGGCCTATAAACAATTCATTAATAATAAATTAAGTGAAAGTCTACATTATATTTACCATCACAAGATTGACTAAAGAGACGGCGTTTAATTGGATATTCCACCAGTACATTAAACCCATTAAATTGGCGACTATCATGGAAATTGTGACAATGATAATGAGCGCTGAGAAAACATCAAAACCCAGCAAAACAAATGAGACTAAAAAAATGGCGAGGACTGAAATTCCAAGATTTTGAAGCGTGTCTTCCCACATAGTTAAATATTGTTCATAAAATACGTAAAATACACTAAAAAAAAAAAGTGTCGTGTTAAGAACCAAAACAGAAAATATTCAATCATTTGCTCATTTTATACCTGTATGGGAAAACTTCGTAAGTGTTTGCGGGAACACCTAATGCTGTATTCATTTGCTCTGTCATCCGAGTTGATAAATACCGTGCCCATTTAAGTGCGCTGTAGTAGTCTTTGGAGGATTTTAAAATTGTGTGGTAGGTCATAAAATTCGTGGCTACAAAAAAAAAATTAAAGTTTTAATCGTTTATATTAAGTTGGAGTGACTAAAACTGTACCTCCGATCTTAGTGTTATTTTCTAACAGCTGCACCGAACTCGCAAATGCCGCATGGCCACTATTTAATAAACAAGTTTTACTAATATAAAATTATTTTCGCGTATCTAACTAACCCAATGCACGAGGCGTTTTTTGCTTCATCACCTATTGGCGGGTTTTCTTTTAAGTAAATGGGTAAATATTTAGTGAATTCTTTTCCTTCAACACGAGGAGCTCCATTCCAATCAGTTTTACTAATATTACAATTGAGACACGGCGGGGTAGTCTTAGCTGGGCAATAGCTTCCATCATTGTACTGCCAACAACAACTGTCACCGGTTGCCCACGTTATATAACTATCTAACCAGGATTGAGTTTCCTGGGCAATATAAGTCCTAAGATTTGATTTAAAAATTATTTTAGAAAATGTTTAATGATGTAAACATTGACCACAATATATTTACACTTCAGATTGTTTTGAAGCAAAACGAACTTCCATCAAAAGAGAATCCCCATCGCATTTTAAACCACTGCAAAGCGTGTTTTGAGCAGTAATATCCGTATAATTTAACCCATCCTTTACAACAAAATACACAGGCGGCCCAACTGCAAGATACTCTTTTAAAGCTTGAAAATATTTCAACACAAAGGAATCCTAAAATTAACAAGTTCGTTACCTACAATTTTCTATACGAAAATAAAAGTTCTTACCTCGGGCATTGATAATTCCTGATCTAACCCTATTTCTATTTTATTAATTACAGCTGCCGAACTACAAAGCCAGCCCAAAAATACAACCATCTGTAATCATTCATAAACATTAATCACTTAACCTAAACTGCATAATTAATATATTTAACTAACCACTCCCACACGAACAGTTGGCTTCAATAAAAAGGGTGCATAAAAATTTTTGAATATCCTGAATAATAAACTTTCTGAGTGTTCAGTTGCATCTTGTTTTACGCCTTGAATACAACAACACACGTCCAGTCGGCTGTTCTAAAAAGTTGTGAAAATGCTTAGATTATTTTCCACCCACTTTCATTACAGACTTACTTCTTGTCTACGAGTATCCAAAGATAATAAGCTTACGAAACACGTAATCTGAAGTAGGAAATCTATCAGCAGCGCCATACCAGCGTATAAAGCAAACGTTTTAACAGCAGGCATAGTTGATAAACCACCCAAAAAGAAACAGCAAGACTCTGAAAAACTTGACAAGAGCATGCTGGGTGCCACTTCCCCAACAATTCGACCGATTTGTTCTTCTCTGGTCTCTGTTGGCTGTCTCCTATCCCTCTGAATAAGAAAACAGCTGATATACCATGACTTACACTTAAAATCATTAAACATACTTGATACGCTTGAACTAAAATAAAAATATTATCAACGCCAACAGCTAATACAAGAAATGGAATGACTTCAATGATAATGAGAGTTCCAGGTAAACCAATAAAACCAAAAGTCCCAATGGATGCACCAACCGATAATAAAACAATTAAAACTCCACTTAAACCGAGGGTAATTTTCGAATCAATCTGTACCAAAAGATAAATAAATGTCAATGCAAAGTAAAGCGAAATCTATAATTTGTAATTTTTACCAACAGACGATTGATGTGATTTGCTTGACCTAATGCAATTGATATGTACGCAAACATGATAAGATAACTAATTAAAATAGTTGAGACGTCAGATTTACTCTCTCTATCTAATTCATCTTGAATGGACCGCTAAAATAACAAAATATATATTAATAATATAATTACAAATTAACAGAAAAAGAAATAAAAAACAATGCACCTCTGATGTGTATGCTATTGTCATATTGGAGTTTTTGTATTCTTCCATGAATGCAATATACCTAATTCAAAATTATTTTTTATTAAGTAAAATATATTGTAAATATATTGCAATATATTTATTTAACTTACGCTTTTTCCCATGCCATTGCTTTTGCAAGTCTTGCCGGATCATCATAATAATTATTATTTAGAATAGTAATAACCAAGGCTTCGGCATCAAAATAGTCTTGTTTCTTAAATCCACCAAGAGCAACGTATGGAAATACAGGCCCGCCATATGTTCCGAAGCAAGCTGGATTTGTAGGGTTTCTGTACATATAATAAAAATGCGTGATTGTTTATATAGCAATAGACTCAAAAGCGTTACTCACTGAAAACATCCTTTTAAGCTTTTCAAATAATCGACGTCACCTTCTGATCCAAATGCGGATGCATTATTTTGAAAATAATTTGGAATACTTTGAATAGTACATTCTGTTATGTCAGGAGACAAAGGTGCAAAACAAATATCTTTTAATGTGATAGTTGAATTATTCAAATCGGCAGTTATGGCTTCAATGCTCAACTGCAATTCTAATATCTTAAAAGGTTAAAAAAAATGTCAGCAACTTTATAAACAAAATATTAATTAAACGTAAATACCTGTAAAAGAAATTCTCGCCTAAAAACTGGGCCAATTTCGGAAGGAAAGTCTGGTATTTTTACAGACATCTTGGACTTATCAGTTGGTGTGATAATTAATTGCTCCGTTCGGTAGAAGGGTTCAAAATGTGAATCGTAATAATCTCTTTCAACCCGAGCGCGACTGTTGGGCATTGCCCACAGTTCAATTGGATCGGTAATAACAATAAAAAAGACAACTCCAGACGTAAGGGCGGCTGCTACAGCCAAACCTCCAAAGAGTACAATAAATACATGAGTTGCACAAAACTTCCCCCATATTGTGAAGAAGTTGTTTAGGGAACCCTCAAATGCAGCAACAAAACTTGTGAAACGTCCAACGACTTCATCTAAACCTTGGGGTGAAGGAGGCTCGTTTATTGCACTTGTTTCGTCTTTATGTATAATTCGGGCTATAAAATAAAATAAAAAACAGAAACTATACACACTAAATAAATAAACTTATAAAAATAAATCACACGGTTACTGTGGAACCTGAACAACTTATAATACTTAATATTATAATTTAGAATGAGAAAATGAAAATGATCTGTATGATTGAGTTCACAGACCTTTTTTCGTTTCATGACGTGACTCGTATGAAAGTGATGGTGATGATGATGATTTCTTGGTGTTTTCTCCTGCGCAAAAACTTATAACATTCAATTTTGTACTTAAAACGTATGCAAACGTTAATTAGTTAGTGCGTCAAGCCCCAAGTTCCACAGTACCAATAAGCGCCAAAACCCGCATGCAGCATTATTTTAATATTTCATAGTAAATATGGACTAGTCACGCAATTAAACAAAAACAAAGTATTCAAGTTTGTTCATCCAAGTGAGTTTTATAGAAGGCTAAGAAATTGTATCTGACAATTTTTGGAAGTGTAATCACCTCATAATGCATGGACAACTGTGCTACCAACACATTACCACACACACTCCACTGCAAACTCACACATGAAATTTATCTACGCAGGCATGCAGGCATGTAGGAGGTATATAGACTTTTTATAGAAAATCAAGATTGTTAGAGTCAAAAATCCAGCCTTCCATAAAACCTACTTTCGGGGGTTGTTGTTAAAGGTAGTATTTCTTCAGTCGCTTTTCTCTTGTCTTGAGAATCCATTCTTTTATCACGCAATGTTGCAGATAAAAAATCTAAATTATATAATAAATTATTAATGCATTTCAGTGAAAAGCAAATCTCACCGGAATATTCATAAAATAGCTCACAGATATTTTAGTACCACTTAATTCAGATTCTGTGTGCATTCGTACGAATACTTTAATTATTGCTTGGTATGCATTAATCCAATATTTGACTTTAAGCTGATTAACTTGCAATTTCAAATATTATCAAAATTAATAATTAATGCAATAAAGCAAACTTACCCATCTGTTGATTTCTTTTCATTGACAGAACAACATTAGCAACAATGAATGAAATGGCCAAAACGACAAAAACAATGGAAACTATCACTATTACTCCATCTATATCAAATATCGTGAATGGCTGTGAATTAGGTGGATAAGGTGGTGGAGTAGGACAAGAGTCCTCGCAATCCGTACAACTGCAACCAGTATTTTTCTAAAATGAAACCAATCATAAATAACTTGATTACAATAAACCATACAGCTAATACATTTGTCTTATTACTGCAACTCTCCGTAGTTTGATTTAATGGAAAAAATGTTTTTCCATGTTCATCGATAGTATTCGTTGTCCAATTCGTAATTGTAATCATAAACGGTGCATATCCATTATTGTAATCACCCATGTACTCTAACCATCTGAGTCCTGTACACAATGCGTAACCCCAAGAGCCACATAATAAGTCCATCGCCTTGTTTCCCATCAATGGATTTGAAACATCTCTACACGAATTAAAAAAACGATCAACAAAATTATCTGTGACCATTAGCTCTAATTCTGTTATGGCTCTATCTTTTGGGTGTTCTGAAAAAGCAACGAAACAATTAAATAACGAAACTGAAATTCACTTCAGTAAAACGCACGTTTATCTCCAGGTACTGTTTTAGTAGGAAACATATACTGATTCTGCTTTGGACTGCAAGTAAATGCACATATATAACTCAAAAAATTGTTGTAACAAGCTGGACACCGTTTTAATATCATCATTGGCAACTGTCCTTGATCTAAAAAAGCCTTTAGCTGATTCTTATCACAACACGTAAGTGCAATACCTGCGTAACAGCAAAGGATTTTAATCAAAACGTCTTTAATAACAAATATTAACTTACCACTTGGGTCTATTAAGTGAGGACATACTTGTTTCAGCAGCTCAATACCTTCATTATCCAAAGACTTTGCAGGCCCATCATAAACACAATTTATTGGATCACCCCTATCATTTTTAGCACATTGTCCGTACATAATACATTTGTCTTCTGCAGATATCTGTGGTAGACAAAAGAAAATGTTTAGTACCAAGTGATTTTAAAAATATTCTCTATTTTAAAAAAGTAATTTCTAAATTTGAACATAAGGTCAATTGACCTAGATCTGTTAAAAATAAATACTTCTTTTTGAGTTTATTTTATCATTAGCTTTATTAAATAGTTAGATTTTACTAATGATCATTTAATGTGTCAATGTCAATCTGGCACGTGCAGTCTTAAAAAGTATAATTTAAAACAAGTCAACAACCCTTAATTTCCATGGAATAAACATAGAATTCCTCTTCCTTATGTAATACTAATAAAATTTATTTATTCTAAGCTGTTGGACTGATAAGATTCATTAGAATAAGTCGTTTCAAGGTTTTTGTGTCATCACTAGAAGTGGATAGAAGTTCAAGCTGAAGGACCTGAGATGGGATTTCAATCTCAGGCTATTTGATTAAAATTTAATTCTAGTTTGTTCCACATACGATAAAACTACCATTACTCACCATCAAAAATGAAATCTTGACGAATTTATCTTGAATTATCTTTCTAGTATTAATAACCTGTTGTTTCAATTTCGATAATGAAAGATAAACGTTTGGAAATCCATTTCAACTCATGGTCTCTTTAAAACATATTAAGAAAAACTTTGCTTTATCATATTTACATTGACTTTGACACAGTGTATCAGTAATTAGATAATTGGAATATTTGAATCAAGTCACTGAAGATAGTGGGAGGGGGAGGGGCACCAAGGAAGAAAGGGCTGGTTAACCGAATGCCCTTAGACAAATGAGAAAAGAAAGGCAAACAGGAAAGTCTTTTAATCAACCAATTAGTAGTAATACTGAGTGATTCAGCGTCCCGTGTTTTTGGGTCAAATGGGCAAAGTACTTTTCCTTCAAATAAAGCATTTTTTCGAGGCCTGTCAATTTGTTTTTTTCTTCTTTCGAAAAAGAATAGTCAGTTAATGAAATTTGTAGGTAACCTAAAAGTTACACAGGAAAAATATCTGCTCTTTTATTTTTTTTTATTATCTTCATCAAGGCTAGATGGTGCTCAATTAAAGGCACAGCTTGCAATTAGAATGGAAATCATTTTGAAATTAGAAGGAAAAATGAATTTAAACTTACACAATAAAGTTAGTATATTTTTATCTAGGAGAGGCAATTGGATAAGATTTGGAATGAGGTGATAGAATTTTTTCTTTTTTTTTACTAATTTATGAGATTTGTAAAGGTTAAAGAACATATTTATGAATATGGTGTGAAAATCTAAACATCCTTGTTGCAATTATTCCATTTTATAGATAAATTTCAAGGACGAATACAGTATTCATGTTTTCAATAATTTTTTTTTTGGTATTTTTCCTTTTAGAATGTTTGGCATTTTAAATGTTTTTTCAGAAGTAATATTTTACTTGGCCCGATCATATAATATAAATTTGCATTTTAAATTAGCTGATTTAATATTAAGTCGTTAAATGACCTTTAAAATATTTTTACAAAGTGGGGGGAAGAGGGTTTAAATAACATATAGTAATGACAGTCATAAAAAACGCGTTTCGTAGGAATAATTTTCTTTTTTCATATTTTTTGATGTTAATTTTTTCAAAATGCAGGGGAAATACACTAAAATTTACCTACAGATTTCCTCACAATAACTCCAGACCCACGCCACCTGTCACAACAAATAAATGTTTTAAAGAAGTAGTACCTGTAAATATGATGACGACAGGCAAATTAGAAGAAATATCCACCAAATCATTCCGAATTTATGCATGTTAATGTCTAATTAAATTATCGTACTAAATTGCCACTCAAACTCGTAAATATTTGACTTTCTCTAGCCACTTTTGCTTTTCGTTCGTCCGCTGTTGATCACGATTGCTTCATGAGATTTGCAAAGGTTTGACTTGTACGGCGTGGTGTGATAAGTCACGAGGGACCAATGTTGCTTCAAAGTCTTAATTTAAACTCCAAAAAGTAACGCTGGGGACTGAAATACTAGTTCGTTTAGCGGATGACGCCGATGAACCAAAGTCTTCTCGCTTGGAAACGAGTGAGGCACACTCTACCGGACTGGGCGTTGAATTAGAATCTTTATATGACGTCATATATTGTTTGAAAACGATTTCCGTTTCGATTTTAACTGACGTCAGTTAAAACTACCACTCATAAAAAGATAACTCTTTGAATGTATTTCCGCTCTGTCTAATTGAGAAAAATATGCGCATCATTTATTTGTAAAAATAAGAAAGAATATTTTTTTTTGGCATAAACAATTATCGTATACCAGAAAACGGCGATTAAGAACTCTTGCTATTGATTTCGATGGAATGTATCAAATATAATTAAGGGTCCATTTAGAACAATTTAATTCGTATAAATAGCAGAGGACCTTGAACCCTACATTAAACGTGAGATATAAATGTTGTGAAATCAAGCAGAATAACGGCATTATAAAGAAAACGTTACTTTTTTTTTGCTATTAAATATGGTCAACATGCCCAGCTCTTAAGAGCAGAAAGTTTTTTGACCCATTTTCTCTTTCTTTGAATGCTTAACCTCTTTTTACTCCCAGGTAAAGTTTCAATATAATTCTTGACTTAAAGTTCGAAATACTTTTACAAAATATTACCCCCCAAAAAAAAAAAAAAAAAAAAAAAACGTACATCATGCAATTATATTCACAACATGATATAAAAAGATAATATCTAGTTATATTTATTGATGCGTAATTTTTTTAAATATCAATGTCTAATTTTGTTTCTTTTTTGAGTCATATCAATTTGAAGTCTTGAAGTGATTTTATAATTATTTGCCCGCTACCCTCTAAGCTAAAGTGACATCTGTTGGTTTGTAGTGACCCTACCGCGCGTACCCGAACTTCCCTGCATGACACCCGTGATAGCCTTCAGAAATTCGAAAATAATTTTAAATGTTATAATAAAAAGCTCTTGTGTGCATGGCACGACTTTTACTAAGGCTATATAAATAGATTATTTATAAGTGAAGGCTTAAAATAATTGCATTAAAAATTTAAAATGTGTTAAATAATTACATCTCAATTCATAAAAATTCAAACCTATTCCACATCAGCAATTCAACATTAATGAGTATAAAAAATGGTTATAATTTCACCGCTCAACGAAGAATAAAATTGTTTTCCTTGACCTGTTTTGTCACTTTCCTTGGACACAAAATGACGTGAACAATATAAAAGTGAGTCTGGCCTTACTTGCGTGCCACTTTAGACGACCGACAGAACAGCAACAGTTGCCAGCTAAGGTAAAAAATGGCAACTAATTCCGCAATTAACTACGGTTTTAAATATTTACAAAATTTATTTGTTTTCAGATTACTAATTAACATATCCAAAATGAACATCTTGTACGTTTTTACCACTCTGGCTGTGATTTGGGCTTCAGTATTTGCAGCTCCAAACCCAGAAGAAGCTTGTAACGCAGAGTTGGGAAAATGCAAGGATTACTGTAAAACTGGAGGAAAAGACGAAGCAACTTGCGCTGACATCTGCTCCCAAGACAATGGAATTTGTATCTGCAGTACCAAATGTGAAGCAACTGATGCCGCGTGTATTGAAAAATGTTACAGAGCTGTGGACAAATACTGCGAAAATAATTTGCCTGTATGCGTCGGTTTTTGCATGACCACTGAGAAGAAAGAAGCAGCAATTTGCAGTAACCAATGCAACACCAGCAAAACTGTCTGCCTTTGCCAAAAGGAATGTAAAGATGACAACTGCAAGAAAGCCTGCCTTCCTAAACCACCTGCTTAAAAAAATGAAGGTAAATTTAAAAATAAGATAGTTACAGTGACGTCATTTTTTTGGAATATTATTATTCCTGTAATTAGGTTACTAACGTCACTTATCACCCTGAACTAATTGTCAGTTATCTCGAAACCAAATCTATGACTCTGAACAAAAAAGTAAATTACCTTCCATTGACTGGTCTTCAAGAATAAGTAAAAAAAAAAAAATTAGTCTCTGACAAATTTTACCTTGACTTATTTTATTTAAAAAATGGTCAAGGATAAATCAGTTTTTTCTTGCTGAAATGAAGTAATGGAACGTTTTTCATATTTCATTTCAGATGGCACCAAAACGGACATTTTTCTTTAATGAATAAGCCACAAATTACTTTCACATCAAAAAATTGTTTTGCGGATGTTAGTATTTAAAAATTTAAATGTAATCAAATCGTGTATCGCATGTTTCTAATAAAATAACTTGTACGACAAGAATAGTTGAGATTTAGTTGTTTTATTTAAAAAACAATTTATAATACATTACAACAAGCACGCTCTATTTAGATTGAAAAAATATTTTTTAAATTTAGACTTTCCATTATCTCAACGA
>JAQGAS010000301.1:0-63677 GCA_034686365.1 Pachymerium ferrugineum | reverse complement strand
GTAAGTCCTGTTAAATCAGGCATCACCTCGTGAAGCTTTATCTACGAAAAGGTAAGGTCCACCCGGTTCACGAAAAAGTAAACAACTGTTTACTACGGAATCCCTAAAAGGCCATGGTAGAAAATTTTTTTTTCCAGTAAAATTTTTTTTTTTCACAAAAATTGAAGTATTTTTTAGTTTGGCATATACTCAATCGGGGGCGCAGAATGTTTTTCTGCATTCTCATTGGCCAAAATACTTATACTTTGAGATTTACTTTTAATTTTATTGAATTTCACTTTCAATAGTTGTTTTCACCTTTCCAGTAATATTCCTGTCGAAACTCAAATCTATTTCCTGGAGATTAGGTAGGGAACATGTCCGCAGTGTAATCACCCCAAGTTTTTCAAATCTTTGGACGTTAATAACTCCAAAATATTTTAAAAATCCTTATAATAATTTTAAAATTAACATCTGAATTTAAGCCAATGATATTTGAGCAAAGCCGTATGTGCAAATGAACTGTACAGAAGCGCCACCACGCGGAAACTAAGTGAGTTAGTTTTTTGCTAGTAAAAAAAAAAAAAACTAAATAATTTCACGTGGCACCAGGAAACCTTCGTAAATTGCAAAGAAGACTTTGAAAACAGAAGAAAACTGCTTGTAAAATAATATTTGTACCCATACTTGTTTTGAAAAAATGAAAAGAAACAAGTAAGATTAAATCTTACATTATTCCAGCAATAGATGGCGTTGAATGCACGCGCTTCACTTTTCACTCTACAATTTCTTTGCACTAATTCTTATTTGCAATTTCTATTAATCTAGTTATACTCGTTCTACGAATGTCACATGTCATTACTCAAACCAGGAAGTAACAACTTATTAAAAAACTACTCATCACAAGCCATTCTTGGAAGACATCAATTATATCATAAATAAAATAAAGACTTAAACATAATTAAACTACTTAAGTTATACAAAAAAATGTCCTAATTTACTTTCCATTACTTAGTAATCCTCATTTTTTAAAAAAAATTATTTTTACAACTTTTAACCAATAATAATTAACAAAAATTTTCCCTGTATTTACTTTCCCACAAAACCAAAATTTCTTAATACTCTCCAAGCTTCTGACATGAAAAGACGAAAATTCCCCAAATCATAGTGAAAACCGTGATAAACTTAGATGGCAAATCCTGAATCTCTTAGCAAACCGGTCGTAACAGGATAATTGATCAGTTTGACCTGTCATGAATGACAACCAAAGAAAAAAAATTCTCCAAAAAAATCCTCTTCAATATCAAATTCAAATCCACGTGTAAATAAATATCCAACCTTAACTCCATAAACCCAACACCAAAAAATGACCCATGAAGGTGACTAAACTTACAAACCACGTGATTTTTAATTAACTTTTTACTCAAATGTTTAGTCTACAAATTTTCCAATCTTTTCCACAGTTTACATTAACTAAACATTTTTATAAAAAATTATTTTAGTTATAAATTTCCACCACTAGATGTCATTATAAGGAAAAGTCTAGCAAGTGTATATCGATTCATAGGGCGCTCAGCGATTAGCCAATGTAAAGTATGGCGGGCGTTATAGCGACCAATCCTGTGTGGCGTATTATATGAGATGACGAGCCGAATTGGTTGCAATCGGGACCCCGTGTGCGCATCCTGGCCTTCCACCCCCTTCCCCCTCCCCCTTGCCTTCCGTCCGTGCAACGGGCCGGCAACCTATAAATCGGACAGTCGCTTTTTTGCACCGGCTTGTCACTCGGGGAATAGAGCTGCTAGCAACTGCCGTGAGAGAAACATCACAGAGAGAGATGGTGCGAGGCGGTGTAGCAGCCGCCACTACGGCTCTGCTGCTGGTGCTGACCGCTGCCGCCGACGCTGCCTCCGCCTCTGAAGCTGAGCCTTCCAAGTCGTGTCCGCATTGCTCGCACGCGGAGCAAAATCGACAGAGCGCCGATGCACTTAGACTAGAAGCCATTAAGCAGCAAATTTTGAGCAAGTTGGGGCTCCGTCATAAGCCCAACATTACGTGGAACATACCGCGTGAAGTGATCTTGCAGACGCTGTGGCGCGCCGATGGCGTGCGTCAGCTGCTTCTGGAACCGGGGTCGACGCCTCCGCAGCCAGAGACGGACGATTACTACGCGCGAACCGCTGAGATCATTACATTCGCCGAGAGAGGTGAGTCGCACGGGGTTTCCCCACGTGCAATACCCACGTGGTAAAAAAATTGTACAAACACTTACAACATTTTTTTTCCTATTTCATTTCTTTCTATTATTTATCCATTGAAAAAAAATTTGATCACTTTACATGTACTTTACAATTTTTTTTTAAATTTCACAACTTCGCCTAGATTTTTATGGGACACTCTATTTGATCATGTATTTTGATCACTTTTCATTCAATTCAAAATGTGATCAACATATGATCAGTTTTTAAACACATTGAGGTGGATGCATGTGGTTTGTGATCACAAAATGATCGTTTAACTTAGATTTTATCAAAACCATATCACTTTTTGGTCACATTTTAACAACTGTTAAAAGAGATTGTCTAAATTCATTTTACTGTATTCATTACCTTCACTGCAACACTTTCAAATACTAAAATTTTTAAACCCCCCCCCTTTTAACTTGGATATTTTTAGAAATGTCGTTTTACCCGACTTGAAATTTCCCATTTTGAATCAAACGAGACACTCGAGTGTTATTAATTCATCGTCTGAAACAAGGAAAATTGTTCATTCAGCAAGATGAAATGGAGGGGGGGGGGTGAGGAATAGAAGAAGAAAAAACAAACCTTTAACTTTTCAATTTCAAAATTCACGAATTGAAATTTTTTCTTACAAGCTAGAAACAAAGTTGTGTAATGAAGCATCGTTATTTAGCTGAAAGGAGTTTTAAAAGAAAGAAAAAACGACATTATATATGACGTCACATAATAAATTTCCTGCCAGTTGTTTGGATGCAAAGAAAAGTGCATGGTCAGTTCAAGTTTTGTATAAGCGTGGTAGGTCCAGCTTGGACACTTTCCCTCTATACAAGTCGAGGGTCAAAGGTGAGCGTGATCTTTGAGACCTGTCCACTATGTGCACCGATGGTCCTGTTTGGCCCGTCACCAGATAAAGGGACTTTTGGGACCATCTCACTAAGTGGACATTACACAAAACTGCAAAAACACGTGGAAAAATGTACTTTTCTCTGACTTTGAGAAGATGTACAAGTTGGTCACCGTGTCACCAGGTCGTGCACCCCTTACACTCCCTCCTCCTCTGCATTTCCCAGCATCCTTTTGCAGGGCAAGGCTCTGGCCTCGAGCTCCTCCTTCATCATAAATCAGAAAAGTTCACCATCCACCCCCATTAAGACAAGGCCACTGCCCCCGCATCCACGTCATAGGAGTGCACTGTTGCCAGGTGACAGCGGATCTTCCTCATTTGAAAAGTGACCTTGACCTATTCCCATAAAGTGAAATTATATATTTTTTGGGGGGCAATTAAGTCTATCTGTTGGTAGAAAGTGTGTTCAGGTCATCTCCATTTTTTGTGTTAGTAAAGCAACTGGTACTTGCAGATTAAAACTGGTTAATGACGTGCTGGGAAATAGGAAGGAGGAAGCATTGAAATTCCAAAACCTGATGTATTCTTTGATATAAAGTTATAATGGTCAGGCAATTCAATGGGTGAGGGGTAAAAAATAGGAGATAATGTTTGGTTGGGTGTATAGAATGAAATTACATCATAAGAAGTTTTTCTCATAATCATTATATACAATTTTTCCCACAGAAAAGATTCTGATCATGTGCACAAATTTTTCTTTCATTTTATACCTTTGGGTTTTGATCATGTGGTCATCCACAGATGTTCATCTAATGGCGGGTAAAAATGATTACATTGTGTATCACATGTGAACACATCTACTGAGAAATGGTCAAGTATTTCCAAATATATTGACGATCAACTAAGAACAGAAATTTTGCTTCAATTTGCCCACGTTTCATTACATTTAAACATCTTGACACGAATGTAGGATCAAAGATAAATTAACCATAAACTATTTCTTTGCAAATTTTAGGGTGAAATCTTTTACATAATTAAAATAAATAAAACCTTAGTCTAGAAATTCCGCAAGAAGATTTATCTTGTTGATGGCATAGTGCCATCACCGGAAATGCCCTAGAAACACTCCTACAATTGCTTAAAGTGAATGGAATAATGATTATTTCTTGTAAGAAAAATATTTCTCTTGAAAACTATTGATTTTTTTTTATACTGTAAGCATGTGTGTCACGGGTTTCTACGATTGCCAGTAAAGAAAAAAAAAACCGTCTTTTAAAAATCCATTCACGGATTTCAACTTTTGACACGGGAGAAAACAAGAAACCCCCCCAATATGGCGTTTGGCCAAAATTCTTAAAACAGAACGAATCTCTAAGGAGGAAAAAAATTTTTTCTTGGGGTTTTTCTAGCGGATAAAGCTAACACCAATGACAGGGTGTGAAGCACTCATACCACCCTCATCCCTTCACCCTGCAAGAGGGGTAAAAATAAAAAAAAAAATTTTCTCCCTCCCACAGGCGACCCCCAACAACCGTGCACTTGTTCTGGAGCTGCATAACCCCCATCTGCTCTCCCCTTCCCCACTCTGCACCCCCTTAAAAAAGGGGGTGGGGTATAAAAACGGGGTAGGGGAAAAAAGGGCTTCTCCCACGGGCCTGAAGTAACTGGTTTTATGAACTAACCCCCAACGATGCTCTAGCGAGTGTCAGATTTTTTTATAAGAAACTTCGTTTGGGGTTTGATGGATTCCTATAGGAGAAGGGATGCATACACCTGAGCTGCGTTAGAGGTCATTTATGAATGTGACTTTTGTGAAAAGGGAGTTTTTTGGACTTTGTGTGACTTGAGGTTATATATATGTAGGGATTTTTTTCTTCTTTTTTTCCTTCCCATCTGCAAATATGAATTACAAATTTTTTCCCCTCAAAGTATAATATTAGGGGGTTTTGGGTTTCCTATTTCCTGTAATATGTGAAGAAAGACCTTTTTTCTGAATTTTTTTTTGTATCAAAGTTTTTTTTTTTAAAAAAAGGGCAGTTTTTGGTATGTAACTGCCAAAAGTTATCGGTTTTAGAAGAACTTTTGCAAAAGGTGCAAAAAATGTTGGCACTTACAGATCTATACCAACATTAATTTTTCATTTTGCTGAACTTGATTTGGCAAATATTATTATATTGTTTTTCAAAATGTTATTTCTTCACCATTTTTTTAAATGTAATCAAAATATTTTTAGAATTGAAGCAAATTTTTTTTACCAAAAAGTGACGCCCATCGTATGCTACATTTTTTTCCCAATTTGTCTTTTGCCCTCGAGTTTTGCATTTGAAATTTTTGCAAAAATCCATGTCACCTAACTAATTTTGGCAATATTTTTTTGCTAAAAATCTCACACAAAAAAAATGTTTTTTTAGCAAAAAAATATATTTTTTTTTTCTGCAAATGCACCCAGATCATTCTCCCTTACCAAGAAACACTTCCATCTCCAACTTTTTAAACTAATGAAAACTTTTTTCTCTTTCCATTCTCAAATCAGGTGGCACCTTAAACGGACAGACACTTCTCGAATTCTCCAACAGCCACGACAATCCCCACAGCCTTCGAGTAAAAGGCGCCACGTTATGGGTGCAACTACGATTCCGCTCCCCTTTAGTGCGTCAATTTCGCCACTTATTCCAAGACCGTAAAGTGACACTATACGTATTCCGTGCCCATAAAGTGGGTGGCAACTCAACTAAAGACGATTCCCTAGGCAGCGCATCTCGCTACAATCTCGACCTGCTCACATCTTCGCGGGTAAGCTTCAAGCACGTCGGCTGGAAGAAACTCGACCTGCAGGACGCAGTACAACGATGGTTTTCCGGACCGTTGGGTTCCAAATTCACGGTTCTCATCGATTGCTCCGGCTGCGGCTCGCTTGTCGAACCAATCGTCTTCGAAGCTGCTCCAGATGTTGACGGCGGTGCTACAACCTCTTCTGCAGCATCACGTGGACTTCGCCCCTTTTTGGCCATCGTGACTGAACCCGTGCCCCAACACCGGGTGCGTCGCAGGGCTCTAGAGTGCGACAGTAAAACGACTCAGTGCTGTAAGCAATCACTCTATGTCAGTTTCCGAATACTAGAGTGGGATGACTGGATCATTGCCCCGCAAGGTTATTATGCCAACTACTGTATGGGAGATTGTGCACGCAGAGGACGGACACCGGACACATTCTCAAGCTTCCACACACATGTGATTGAGGAATACAAGAACCGTAATCCTTACGCTGTTATCCAACAGTGTTGTGCTCCCACTAAACTGGCACCAATGTCGCTCATATATTTCGACCAGGACTCGAATATCATCAAGACGGACCTTCCCAATATGATTGTCGATGAGTGTGGTTGTGCCTAATTAATAACAAAAAAAAACTATTTACAAAATTATTCTTTCCTGCCACGCTCTTAGTGAATCTTCCGAGTTGGTTCCATATGGGAACTTTCTGTGATCAAGGGCAATCCCGGGCTGACCCGGGTCAAGAGGAAGAGAGAGAGAGAGAGATAGAGAGGAGCCGTTAGGCGTTTGACCCTTTGTGATAGACTCTCCAAAACCCGTTGGGTGTTGGTCAAAATATCGTATCCGAATTTTCAGGAGATGACCACTTATTTAACTTTTTTCAAGCCTAATACTCAGTTCAACTTTTTGCATTCCCTAATCTGTAAACACATTGCGTTAATTAGTGCCAGCTAATTATTTAAGACTAACTCAGCTGGTACTAACCTCATGGCAAATAAGCCGGCAGATACTGTCCGGCTTCTGGTCTTGAACTATCGCAATGCAAAAATAAAGTATCTCATTTTTATTACATCAAATAGGATATGCCATTTGGTGTAAATTGGTTACTAATCCAGAATTCTAGATTCAAAACTGATACACATAAGGGTATACCACTTAAATTTAGAAATGTAAAGATTGAATTGAGTACTAGGCTTTTTTTTTGTATAGAAATTTCTCGAATTATTATTTTGTTGTTATTGAAAAATTGATTTTGAATATTTTTTTAAAGGGGGAGTCATGTTACCAATTTATGTAATAATGCCATTATTTCACACGTGTGGCATAAAAAGGGGATGTTGTAAGACAAGATTTTTTTTTTTCCCTGTGATTTCGTGCCAAACAGCCAAGTGTTGTATAAGTGACATTCATTCAATTTCATTTCGCTCACGTTAATTAATAGAGTTGCATCTATTTGAACCGTGCACGCAATGTAATTTTTTTTTTTTTATTTTCTGTAATTAATTCAAATCGACTTTTTTTTTAAAAAAAAATCAAAGTCGATAAATAAACCGATTATTTTTAACGTGATATCTATTTACGTTATTTTGACCAATATTCGACTTTAAATTTGGAAACCCGCCGCCGATCGTGTTCAACTAATTAAAAAAAAAAAAAAAGACAAAAGGCCATCGTCATTAGACGTGTTACTTAGTAAAACTCATGAACCGCTTTTTTCTCCACTGTGTCCGAGCTTAAAAAAAAATATAGAGCTCTCAACTTATAAAAATAAAACCAGTGCCTGAAATGAGGCTGCAATTCAAAGTGACGTCACAAGGAGATTGAAGTACTGGATTAATTTTAAAATATTGAAAAAAAAAAATCCAGTGACCATGAAAAAAAACCAAAGTGATTAGAAATTTTTCTTATAGACATGTGATAATTAGATCATTTTACAAGAACAAAGTTTAAATTTTTTTTTTTCTTAAAAGAAACATCATCTCCTTGGATGCTTCATTTACAGCTAAGATGGTGCTAATAGTGTGAATAAATCTGCTCCAAAGGGCACAACTGTTGAGAATGTTTTTTGTATGTAATTTCCAGCTTAAAAAAAAATAGGGAAGAAAAAAGCTGCCAAAATGTGCGAGATCTCTTGTTAAATTGTTGTGTATTCGAACCGTAGGTTTGTCTGTGAACTTTTTTCTTTTTTATTAAAAAAAAGAATATAACTGATTAGATAAGAACACAGAATAAGAGTCAACATCTTCACTTTTAAGTGTAACCATGTCAATTAAAATTAAACCTCGTTTTGGTCAGTTTAGAAAAACAAATTTTTTTCAAATGAATGAAAACGAGGCTGAAGGGACAGTTTTCTCGTACAAAAATCATTGTAGCTTTAATAAATGCAACATCCAATTTTTACGAGGGAAATGTTTTTTGTAATATGCAAATCAATTTTATGCAGTTATAAAAATTGTTTAAAAATTGCAGGAATTGATAATGCTTTTTTTCTAATACGCCAGATGTTGGCTTATAAAAACTTTTTTCATAAAAACAAAATGCAGTAGCTAAAGCTACATCTCTGTGTGATATAGGCAAATGGAAGTGAAAGTTATTCTATGTATACTAACTGTTAGTCCATTGTTTTTTGTGCTTTCAATGAAAAAAATGATGTCAACTGTGCTCTTATCTGATTGGTGACGTATGCAAAAAAGTGACTAACTTAAAGTATTTCTAATTTATATTCAACTAGGTGAAAAAATTTTTATAATGATGACTGCAAACAATGTTTTATTAATTTGCAAAAAAACTGTACATCACTTAATGTTGCAGAAAAACAACATTAAACAAATGCAAGTTTCACTTACGTCTTCCTTTAATAAGGACCCGCTATAATTGATGTATCCACCATTTTGTTTTATTTTTAAATGGGTCGATAAAATTTTGAAAAAAAAATAGTTGCCATTCACACATTTTTAACACTCATTTTTAAAAAGGAAAATTTTTCAAAAATTGTAAAAATTAACTCCCAGGAAATGGGGAGGTATAAAAAAAGGCTCCCACAGTCCCCTGCACAATTTAAAAAATTGAAAGGAAGACATAAAAGCAGTCTTGTGAAGAAAAAAAAATTCCTTGTTTTTTTTTTTTTTTGTTATATAAAAATTTGTTGTCATGAGATATACGATGAACACATTGCGTTTAAAAAAAAAATTGTTTTCGCAACAGTGTTCAATTTTGAGACAAAAAAACGTTTGGATCACGTGTTTTTTTAGACCACTTATTATAGTGTAAGAAATTTTCAGATCTATTAAAATGCATGTTTTATCAATAATGAAAAACGAGTAATTTATTTCGTGTTTTTTACTTGTTTAATGACCTCAACAGTTTGCCGTCATTATGTCAACAGTTCTACAATGAAGGTGTCAACAGTTTAGCAATTAGCTGAGTCAACACTTCAACAGTTAACTCGTAAAGAGTAATCATCAGTTTAGAGGGTCAATAGGTATGTAAATTGTAGTCATTTTACAAACAAAAAATAAGTCACACAAAATATAAGTCACAAAAAATATTTTCTGTATTTTTTAAAAATTCATTTATTTTACTGACTATGAAGTGTGAATATGTGTCAGCAGTTCAACAATTAAACTGAAATTTCAACACTTTAACAATGAACTTCAAGTTCAACAATAAGCGTATTGTGTGAACAATTCAACAGTTGAGTTAAAGGTTAGAAATTTTAACAATAAATTTCACGCTTCAACAGTTTAACAAGAAAGTTGACAACAGTAGTTTTCCAAAAACTTTTCATTGAATAAAAATAATATTCATACATTTAAAAAAATAAATAGTTGCAGAATAAGTTGAAATGAATTTTAATGTTCATTGAAATTCTTAACAAAATATTAAACTAATAATTTTCAATCACTCAATTGATAAGTACAACAACCGAACTTCCCATCAAAAACCATTTTTTTCCTCCCATCAAAAACCAAGGTAAACGACTTTTCACAAAAGAAATGCAAGCAATAAAAACAAAGAGTAAAAAAATATGCAAGGATAGAAAAACATACGAGCTATTGTATTGTTGCATTCTATCAAACCCTAAAGTAGTCAAAGAACCAGGTTGAAAAATGAAGCAATGAGCAGGAAGCTTGGAGGGTGAGGTTCCCATTCATATTGAAGCCCAGGGAGGGGACTTCACCTGCACAGGTGAAGCCTCTTTGAGCCCAAACTGACCGGCCTGTAAAAAACCAGCAAACGGGCTGGGAGAAAAAGAGAGTACAGAAAAAAAAAGATCCCTCCGCCAATCATTCCAAGTCCAGTCTGTGTCCAAATTACTTTGCGTCCAGGTGAGGTGAGAACTCACCTATATCTATAAGGGGGAGAGTCCTTTTTAACAAAAGATCCTGATTCATCCTTATACGTCGCTTATCCCCTCCTATCATTTTTATTATCAACATTTCCAGTTGATGGTCTTGGAAATCTTTTCATTTCAACTTCAGCTGCAATTCTTTGATATGAAGAAGGAGAAAAAAATTGTACGATTCAAACTGTTGTGGAATATTTGAATGGTTATTCGTAAATCAATGTTTGCTTTCAGTTATGCCCTCTCTCTTTGCACATCTGGTGTAAATGAGAAAATACAGGCAATTTAGCTTTTGCAGAAATTGGATACACTGAAGAATAAGGGTACGATGATAAGTTATGAGATTCCTTTACTTTCCAAATTGGAAGGAAGATTGTGGGTTTTGCCTGCTGACACAGTAGGAAACTATGCCAAGTATTAGAAATAAAGTAAACAAATGTCAAAATTGTTCAAGAAAACTAAAGACTTTGCCAATTCATTGTGCGCTTAATTTCTTTAGGGTGGATTGCACTAATGTCAGTTTAAAACTAAACCTAGATGAGCAATGTAGAAGTTACACTGAATTGGTAAACCCTAAGTTTTAATTGAAACCAACAAAATAGAAAATGAACCACCAAGAATAACCAAACAAAACAACAGAACACCCTAAGACCTTCCATTTTCAGAGATGCCATTGCACATTGCAAAAGCCTTGTTTCCCCATATAGAAGTCTTATAAAGTGTAATTATCAAGTAGCCTAAAAGTAGAAGGAATAAAAACCTACTACACAAATCTAGACATTACAACATAAAATGTGTGCACTGTACACAAGAAAACAAATTCACTAATACAAACACTAGAAGATAGTAAACTAACCAATACTTAATTCATACATGCCCATTAAAATAATGTAAAAACAAGTGAAATTGTTACTAGTTACAACGTTTGGAAAAGATGCCCAACAAATAAAATTCTCTGGTCAGTTTCATACTTTATATATCTTATATAAACATCACAAAAGTCATAGCAAACTGCAGTATAAAAATGACTAAAACTAAAGGTATAATTAATTGATGTATTGACATTTGAAACGCATGTAAGAAATGTATATATATAGAATTCTTTTTTTTTTGGACTTAGTATCGGACCCTTATACACTCAGATGAAAAGAAAACGCCAATGAATTAATCTATTCTCTATGAACGTTGGAACATCAGCACAGTAAGATAACTTAGAACAGAAAAAAGTTCTTTACACTTAAAAAAAAATCATTATCATAACTCGATTACCATTAACATTTTTTCTCCTCAGATAAGACAAGTTGCAGTAAACAGTAGCAATGTACAAAGTAAGTAGCCCTGTCTATTGGGGATAAAATACCGTTGACAGATGGTTCGACCTATGGTCCTACCGGACTCAAGGGCAACCTTTGGTCTTGGGGTCACCACTGACCAACGGTCGACCACGTGCCTTCGACTTGGGGGACGCTTATGGTCACTGATGGTGGCCCCTACTGGACACTGAGAGGGGGAAAGAAAAAGGTGGGGGGTCACTAAACGATGCCCCGCCCCCGCTAGGTGCTTTGAGTGGCCACGCGCCAAAACAAGACAACAAAGTGCGTCTTGCCTTTTGCTGTTTGGTTGTTGGCCTCAGAAAAACGGAGAAAACAGGGTTGTGAGGGGAGGCGAATGGCAAGGGGAGAGTATTTGACCCCCTCTCCCCTTTCCCCTCACTTGCTGACCATCCCTCTCTCCCCATGGGCTACCTGTTGGTCCTGTTTCGAGCAAAACCCGTTTGGCTTAAAAAACGTAAACGACCCCCACCTAGAGCAAGGTTGTGAAAAGAGACAACTGCGTCAACTTTCTGTTTTTAAAGTAGGGTAAGGTTAAAAAAAATGAAGAGGAAGAAAGGAAAAAAAAATGATGGATAAAGAAGTTTCGTAGAAGTGGTGTGTTATGTAATTTTTATTTCTAAGTTTAGTTAGATTTGGATGAAATTAAGTGTCTGAAGATCTTTGAGATTTTTGATTTTTTCCTTGAACTCATTGAACCTAGAAAGTGATAGACTTTAGGTTTTTTTTAAAAATGTATGTATTATCTGGCTGATATCTATATGTGTGATTGTGGTTTTTGACGTTTGAAGAATGAATTGGGAAAGTAAAAATAAATTGAACCAAATTTTTATGATATGTTTATCGGTTTCACTTTTTTTATCTTCTCAACTGGCCTAGTTTTTTATTGGTCTTTGAGATGGAGGGAAAAATGATTCAGAAGTGGTGATGGAAATTTGAGTTTTTATGTGTTTAAGATAAGGGGTTTTGGTACAACATGAGTAATTTATCGAAGTTCATTTTGTAGCAATAGTATTAGATAATTACTAGAGATTTTAGTTTATTAAAAGAATACATTGGCAATACCTTTTGTCCAATTGAATTTATAGCTCTTGTAGTTTACAGCACAGATTTATTTGTACATATTTCATGTGATCTCCTTAGAAGACTTCAATTTACTTAGTTTTCCTAAATACTTTTTATATTGCGAATTGGTTTATAATTAAAAACCATTGCAGTTATTGATCTTTTTTTGGCATATTTTTATAGCATTGTGGCAATTGGCTGAATCCATTGTCTTTGCATTCCCTTGTAGTTATTGCCAATCCATTTGTGCATAATTGTACCAAACTTCACTTTTACTGCCAATAGTCAGTTCTTTGAACAAAATTTCAATGTACTTACAGGTTCAGTATTCATTGATTTGCTATATTTATTGCAAGTCGTTGCCCACTTTATCAGTACAGCGAAATATTTATTGCAATTTGGAAATTTTAAAAGTATTTTAATATTTTAATATAATGGAAAATGATAAATAAAAAGTGTACTTTCCATAGCGATTGAATGCAAAACATTTGGACTTGAAGTATAAAAGTTCTACTATCCTGTTGAACTGATCTTTCAAACTTTGCATTTCTTACTCCAATCACCAAAACAAATCAAATTCAAAACTACCAACAAACTTTCTCCAACCAACACATCACAAAACCAAAAACTTGCCAACATCAACAACACCAATAATAACCAGTATTAAAAATCCCATCTCTAACCCATCAACCACTAAACCATTTTATATCTGCACATCAAACCACCAATAAACCCTAAACCATTCAAAATGACATCACAAACTGATTACATAACCAGCTTAATCTGGTTGCAACCTCAGTCATTAACCAGAAAAAAAAAAGAGAATACCGTAAATACCTAAAGTCCAATAAATCAAATTCCCCATTACAAACATCCAAAAAACCCAAGTTATATGATTGATCATCACCGGGAAACTCCATCAAAACTCGTTTCCCATTTACAATATCAACTTTTGTCATCTCATCCTGGGAAAAAAAAAATCAAATAACATGGTGACAATCATCAACATCTAATAACCCGTATAAAACCATCCAGTCCTTCAACAAGAGAACCGCATTGCCTAAAAAAAGAAAAGAAAAGGAAAAAAAAAATCACCTAAGCTACCGGGTACTATCTTTTTTCCACCCACCTGTTAGCGTCCAGTTGAATGGCTCAAGGGAGGGGTTCACAAACGGGAGGTAAAAGGCGCACTTTTTTCTCCCATCATTGATCATGCAAACGCCGATTGTCCACGGTGCCCGGTGACGGGCAGTCGAGACCCCCAGACCCTTCTGCCCCCACCCCGCCCTGTCTGCGTCGGTGGCCGCTGTCTAAAAAAAAAAAATAGAGTCTGCAAAAAATGCCACACCCATGTTTTTTTTTTGACCACCAGTTGACCGTTATATAAAATTAAGTTTTCTATGAACACATAATTGATTTATGCATCAGCTTTAAAATTTGGTTTATTTTCAGCATGTACCTATCACACGATATGACATCACACTTCCTCCCATTGATTATACATTTCGTATTATGTCATATCTATGATATAATAGGAGTGAGGAACTTTGATATGAAAAAATTTCAACACCCCATTAAGTTGTAGAAATTTGTAAATTGCGTAATTTATAAATGAAATGTCATTTTTCCATGTTTTTTAATAATGACCAATAAGAGTTAATATTAAAAAAAGGTCTGAATAGGGAAGGGAGGTATAAAAAAAAAGGTTTCACCTCTTAAGGTGGTGGGGGAGACAACCTTTGGCCCAATGTCCGTAGTCTCCCAACCCCTGGCCCTCAGCCCCCTTTCTTAAGATTGTGAGTCGCCATTCGCGTTGAGGCCATTGTGTCGGGGTTACGAGACCACTGTGACCTCCTCCTCCTTCTTGTCTGGCCGTGGCTTGGATGAACGAGACGCCGTCTGGAGGCCCTTGATACCCTGACCCATCTTCTTACCCCTTCAAACACCGGTGACGTGCCGAGAAGTTAACTCGTTTTTCCTTGCTATCAGGTGTAAGTGACAGGTGTCACGAATTCTGATGAGAGCGCTGTATATTAACGGGTTAATGACCTCTTAGGAGATTTTTTTTTTCAATATCAATATAAGGTCAAACTTTTATTAATTAAAAACTCATTTTTCTTAATTTCGAATTTTAAAGGAGACAGTCAATCTTTTTGACAAGTTGATTTTAAATTAAAACTTATAACGGTTTGATTAATAATTAACTTTTATTTAATATTTGATCATTAAGTAATTGGAAATATTATTTTTCAGTTATATTAAGTAAAAAATACGTAATAATGTAGCAAGCCGAGTTTGGCTGCCAATGGAAATGAAACAATCACCTGTTAAAATGAAAAAAAAAAGGCGTGATGCCACCAGGAATAAACGAACGACTTCAGCACAGGTGTTCTTACGTATAATGGCCACTACTTTAGCAAATAGCTTTCTGAATGTTATCATATAGTTTGTCCAGAATGTTTGGCGAAATACTTTGTTTGTGTGGCAAGCTTAATGCGTTTGGTCGAATGTGGCCTACCTAAACTATACTGCCTGCAATGTTATGATTTGGTCGCTCTTCTTTTTTGTTTTGTTATTTTGTTTTCTTTTATCAATATGCAGGGCGATACCTTGTTAAGAGTACCTACAGTTAATTTCAATTCCAGTTTTGATTAAGTGTGAAACGTCATTAAATTAAGCCTTCAAAACTAAAGTACAGAGTGAAGTACGCTGTACGGTACCTTCGACCCTGAAAATTGAAATGACTCATTTTTTGTTATTTTTAGTATTTTCGTTTTGTTTTTAGTTGTCGCTGGCAGCGAAAAGCCTTATTCTCCTCTCTGTGGAAAATTGTATAACTATGATCTTAGCGGATGCAGTGTCTTTCTTCTTCATCCGCTACACGAAAAAACGCCTCGCATGTACGGTTAATTATTGTACCAAGTTCATATTTGTATACGTGAATTTGAATTCGGTTTTCACAAGTCATAACATTCCCTTGAAAAATAATGTTGATTTCCTTTGAAGATGAAAAAGAAGAGACAGTCCGTCCTTGAGACAAAACGGCATCAAACTCAAGCAACCCTCAGGGTTAACGGCTTTTCAAAGATGCCGCCATGAGAACTTTAATGCCCACAAGGAATAAATACCCTCGCCCATTTGCCCCTCTACGTCCTAAGGCGAGAGGAAGTGAACTAGCAGGTGGTCAGTTTTAGCCACTTCTTGCACCACGTGTTCAACATTTTTATAAAAAAGACATTTGCTAATCAATAATAAATACCGAAAAAAAAAAATACTATTTCCTCTTCCTAGAATGAGATCAATAATTATTTTGGCCGACACATAAAAATCCGGTTATTAAACACTAGTACTCGTTTCCACTCGATAAAATCTTCGAATATTTCAAAAGTTTCTATCGAGTTTTTTCTTTTTCCCTCTGCGTGCAAAATTAATTATACAAAGAAATGTTTTCCTGTACAAAACAATAAAATTGAAAATGATGCAAAATAAAATCCCAATGTATCATCACTGCTCTTCGTGCACTAACTGAGCCACAAACCCCCAACGAAGAGGTTTCATAAATCATTACATAGTTGTTTTTTCTGTTTACATCTACACCCTGAATATTTTTCATGAAATCCCGAAAGTAGTTGGTCGTTTTCTGGCAAAACGTTGGTCGTTTGACCATTTTTTGGTAATTATTAGTTTAT
Source organism: Pachymerium ferrugineum (assembly GCA_034686365.1). Taxonomy (NCBI): domain Eukaryota; kingdom Metazoa; phylum Arthropoda; class Chilopoda; order Geophilomorpha; family Geophilidae; genus Pachymerium; species Pachymerium ferrugineum. The sequence goes on along the minus strand of JAQGAS010000301.1, from coordinate 47,406 downwards.
CATATATTTCCGATTAATCGATCACCTAATCATTTTTTGATCATTCACTGGCAAAAAGTTGATAATTTATTTATTTTTTATTCTGCTTTGTTAAGAAAATGGTCAGTTGAAGGTACAAAGTTGATAATTAGATCAAAATTTGGTAATAAGTCGACTATCTTTTTGATTTTTTGGTATCAATTAATCATACTTTTGTCATTAAGTTTATAATTTTATTCTTATTTGATAATAAGTTGATCACTTTATCACTTCTTGATCATTATCAAAATCCAAACTTCCCTCAGAATGATGACATTTTTCCATAAGGGATAACACAAAGCCTTAGTTGACATTTTTCTAAAATTCAAAACACACTCAAAAAATAAATAAATAAGCTAGTCGCGGACTATTTACTACCTTCCGTCCTTCGAACTCGACCTTGAAGCTTTTTTTCTAAGTAACATCACATAGGGACACAATAGTTACGTATTCCGCGCACGCGCTTTAGGAACCATAAGCAATGGCGAGCTAGGTGGAATGCGCGACCCCGCGCGGGAGGGTTACAATCATCAGGTAAAGTCTTCTTTTCGTCTAGACAAAAAAATATCTAAAAATAATTCTTAATTTAAAAAATTCACACAACAATATTCAGCAACACAGTTAAATGAGGTCGTAAACTCTTGAAATGTCAAGTGCACCAACTACTATCTCTTACTAGGGATGATTTAAAAAAAGAAACCAATGTCACCCTAAATATTCTTTCTCTTTTGTAGATCAAGGGGAATCAGAACAGGTTTTTTTTTCCCTTCATGAGGGGGGATCCTAAGCTCTTTTTCACCCAAACCGCTCATGAATATTATAATTTACAATAGTAAAGAGAGAATTTTTTAAAAATTAATAGAGGGGTTCTTACTGACCTATCATAACACCGGTGGAAAATAAATTTTGGTAAGTGTAGTGGGATTTATACAACACTTTAAAGTTCTTCAAGAGGCCATCTGGTGGTAAAAGGGTTCAGTTTGGAATGTAAATACACAAGTGTGAGAAAATATTTTTTTTAGGTAATGATTGAGTTTTTAAAAGATTTGTGAAGTTTTATTCTTTTACAGAAAAACTTTCCCTTGTGATGTTTCTTATAGAAAAGTTTGATCATTATTGATCCCCATAAATTGAGTTTGAAAAGTTGTTCTTACCAAATTTGCTTTACAAGTAATTAGCACAATTTTTTCTTGTAATTGATTTTATAATTTTGCACTTTTCACTACATTGTAATTTCCCTTACACGTTCTTTTGGAATATGAACATATATCATCTACTTTCCCTTACAATTTCCCTAATAAGTCTTAAATGTTTTTTGTTTAAGAAAAGTTTTTGATTATTTTATCATATTTCTGTAGTAATCTATTATTTGAATGCTTTTAGTCATTGTGGATTTTTTCTAAAGTGATTAAAAATGAATTTTTATAACATAACAAAAATCAGATTGAAAAGTTAAGCGCCAAGAGCCATCATGACAGGTTGTGGCGGGGGCGTCGTCGCAAGGGTGGGCCAACGACGGGCGCCGGTCTGACTGCACGAGATGGCGTGGCCAGCGCCAAAACCCTGAGTTGCGTCAATTATTCAAGGCGTGTTCAATTATTCAGTGCGAGAGACGTTTGCACGCAACTTATACTTTTTCTAATTTTTTCCCCTCTTTTTCTTTCCATACATTTTTGACTGTCCAAAACGTCTGCTTTCTCTCTCTCCCCATAAAACTTGTCGGGTGGAGTCGCTGCACCTGTTTCATAATACCGCCACCAGGAAATTATAATTTCATTTCCTACAAAACTAAAACTAGTTTCTACAAAACCTGTAATTTCTTTTTAAGTGAATGTTCATCTTTAAGACCTTGAACGGGTTCGTAACATGGTATTAAAGAGAATGCTATTTTCAGATGAGATTCCTTTACTTGATATTATCTCATTTTCAGTCCATGCCAAGTGGAGGGATTTTCTCGTGCACGCAATCATGAATGATTAAACTTGCATTGTCTGCCATTCCAGACAAGGTTATTCGCGCTCCGCCAAAAATGACATACAATTGCGTCACAGATTAGCACAATACCGTCAGTGACATCACGCGGCCAGCCACTGAAACTAATCTCAGACACTCATCGATCAATAAAAACATTAGAGGGATAAGATAAAAAATACAAACAAACATTTTTCTTGGGTTACTCTAAACTACTCTAAATGATTAGAAAATTCAAGTAATGGTTAAGATTTGCTGGTTGTAAATATTAAAGTAATTAATGTCAGATATTTTGTTTGGTTATAAAAACTAGAAGAGGTTTTTTCTTTCTTCTTACTAATTTGATTAATTGGCAAAATTCACTTACATTGATTAATTTAGTTGTGATCTCAAATGTAAACAGAATTTTCTCTCATCAATTGATATTTATTAAAGGGGCAGTAAACCTTTTCAACAACTAGACTTCAAATAAAAGTTTAAAAAATTTGTTAAATTTGTCAGTCAACAACCAATATTGAAATTAACAAGCAAATATAAACAGCCTGTTCCTAGGAGGATGTACAATATTTAAAAGATAAATGTCATCAAAATTCTAAAAAAAAACTATTGAAATAATACCTCGGACCAGTTAGTTACTATTTACATCATTTGATTTCACTCATATCAAAAGGTGGCCTTTAGAAGTCACTCCAAAACCTTGCAGTGAACCCTGATATGAAACATCATAAGCCAAAGTATGTTCCTATGTATACCTAATGCAATAGTCTGTGACAGAGTGCACAAAGAATTGCATCGTGGAAAATGGTTACTTTGGTCCTACAAACACACTTTTATTGTCATTCCATCACTATGTCCACCTTGTTGTGGTGAATTGAGTATTTTAACTGAGAGGCCAAAGTCTGATTAACCCTACTTTAAGCCCAGCAAGGAATGAAAACATAAAAATTATTTGAATATTGTAACGCATCAATTATCAACTTTTACTTTTATTGGTGGCCTGGCTTGGCTAAAACTTTACATGACATGATTGAAAAATACCATTCAATGAAAAAAGTGATAACTTGTATTGCAAAAGGATTGATTGTTTCTTTAATAAGCCAAAAAATTAAATTACCAGTCCATTGCACATCTTGAAGCTGCATGTCAGCTACTTAAGAGCAAGGAAGTTAAGTAGGGAGAGTGTGCAGTTGTTGATAGTAGTGCCAATGTGGGAAAATCTTCCCGCCCCCCAAAAAATATGATGAAATTCTCGAAATGGAATCAGGTCAGCATGAGAAGGTCAGTCAATCACATGCAAATGATTACAGGATTTGCCCATGGGTAGAGTGATTAAGATAACTTAAAACTCTCTTATATAGAAAAACCTGTTATCACTTTAGTATAGAGGCCTAGGACTACAACTTTTCAAATTTTGCTTGGAGTGAAAATGAAAAGTTTCACTGACCTTTACATTCTATTTTTTCAATTACATAATTTTATTACAATTGTAGGTTGCAAATTTTTTAATTTAACTTTAATTAACAGCTCATTGATTTACAAAGCAAACCATGAAAATGACCTTTTAAACATGATACACAACAATTCTCGCTATAGCAAACCCACAACCCACATGCTCACCTTTACCCTTCTTTATAAAGAGTTTTTCCCATCGCCCAAACACAGAGGGCAATGGAGTGGTTGCTTTGCAACTCTCTGCACCAATCCAGATTTTTTTAGGGGTCCCTTCTCACCCCTCAATACCACTTAGGCCTATTCTTTAGCTTCAGAATGGAAATCAAATAACTCAGTGCAAGGCCTTTTAAAAAATGCTTATTCATCTTTTTTTTTTCTTTTTTGTAAGCAACTTTTTTGTAAGATGCAAATAGTTTTTCCCTCACCATTTTTCCTTCAGAAATCAGTTGAAAGGATTTTTGCTCTTGTTTGGGAGACCCAAACCACCACCATCACTGATGCATGTCAAAGGGGTATAAACACCTGATCAATGGAAACCATCAAAAAGAATATACTCTTCATACTATAATACAAGGTAATTACAGGGCACACTGTTTTACCTTCTTTTTTTTTTTTGCTTGCTAAAACCGTGTCATGGTGCTCATGCCAAAATACATAAAAAAGTTTTTTACAAGTTTGCGCAAGGAATTATTGTTGCCACAATTTACAGTTATGTTATTATTGCTTTTATATAGACCTCTTGAAAGATTAAGACTCGTAAATTACACATAATGCAATCATAAAAAATAAAGTTTGGGTTTACTGAGTCCTAATGATGAACTGGAGGTTTGTTCCCAACTGTAAAAATAGATGACCGTAGTCATCAATGAATAATAAATAAGAATGATGTTGCTTTTACACGTGTATTGTTGGTGAATTATTCAGAGTAATTTGAGTTGAAAATTCATTCTCTTTTGTCCACTGTACTTGTTTTAAATTTATAAGTAGTTGTTGACTTATTCTTGTTCAAGTCATACGGCAAGATCAACAATATCGCTGATGACTGCTGTGTTGACTTGACACTCATTCTTTAAACACTACTCTTGTTAACAGCTTTTTTTTTATTGTAAACAACTACTTTCTAACTTAACTGAATTCCTGCGAATTAATTTTAACTACTGATGACTTACTGCTTCTTAAAAAGCTAATATTGAAATTGCTTTTGCAAGCAATAAATATAATGAATGACTGTTTGCTTCTTATTAACCTGTTACTTATTCCAAAAATTAGTATTGATGACAGAAAACAAGGAAAGCTCAAGATGAAGCAATCTATTATTTACTAATGACGGATTGTTTGAATCATTTGGTCTTTTAAAAATCTTTTGACCTTCCACTTATTATTTAACCTACACTGTTGATGATTGTTTATTTATTAAGCCCAATGTTGAATTTTTCATTAATTTCAAACTCCCAAAACAGTTGATACTTACTAAAAATGATTGATGTTAGTGGTATTACATAATTTGATAATAAAAAAATTCAATAACAGTTTCAATCTTTTGTGCAGTATAATAAGAAATGTAAGTAGAATCTAAATTAAAATAGAGAACATAATTTCTTTTTATAAATAGTGCGGAAGGTCATCCATAGAAAAAAAATTCAACCATTTCCCCTAAATCTTCTTATCCCAGTTATTGTCAATGTAACTCAAGACAAGATGGTCGGTTTTTTCTCAGCACTTTTTGAATAAGAAAACGGCCCCTCTGCACAGACCGAGCTCGACAAAGAAAAAAGTCAGAGCGGACATTTGACAAATTAAACAGTAGTCCTGCTCCAGCTACTTTAAGAAAAGCAGATTGCAATTCTTCATTCGTCTGTCAACAAGAAGAGGGAACTTATGCCCAGCAAATATTTCATTCCTTATTCAATAGCAAAGGGTTTCAAGAGCAATGACCTACCGGTCAGTTACCTAAGTCACCTTAACAAAAATGGTGTGAAACTGTCCCCCATTACAAAGTGTCACAAGGGCCCTCCTTTTCAGAACCATGACTGTGTGAAGGAGCAACTTCAAGCCGGAAGTGTCCTGTCCTTACAAGAAAATTGCTAACAGTCCATGAAATTAAGGTTACTCCCTGGCTTTTTTATACCCTTTATAAACTTTTTTGTTTAGTGAAAGAGGATGTTTTAAATTAAGTTGTTCAGTATTATTATTGATTTAATGAAAGGGTATGTCATGTTTTTGTAGTAGTTAATGTGAATGTCTTCACTTTGAAAACATTTAAAAATTCATCAAAAAAGTGCGCTAATTGGCAAAACTTAACCCAAAACTGATGAAACTCATCCAAACGTATCCAAAGGAAAAATGCAAAACTTGCAAAATAACTATTATTAAAAGTGCCCAAACAATTTGCAAACAGTCAAATGTTTTTAAAGTTTTTGCAAAATTTTTTACACTTTTTTCCTTCACAAAATTTAAATAAAACTTTTATAGACGGTCAGTTATGTAACTTACAGGGATAGTATCGTCTTTTTTGGTTTTTGGTTTACGCTTCTGTTGTACCCCACGAAAACAAATAAAAAAAAATGGTGACTTACTGCACGTCATCGTCGTTGGGTTTCTGGTTTCAGTCATCTTCTGGTTCAGTTCTACGACTTTCAGCTGGGCTAGATTTACGGCTAAGTTGAAACTTTGAATCCCGCTGATCTGCGATACGATAATTCGTGAAATCTTAGCTACCCATCCATCATGCAAAAGTTTATTAGAAACCTACTGTAATTATACAGAAACAGGAAACATTAATCAGATTAAATGAGTAGTTTTTATATGCGATTTAATACCGACACATTTGATGATTTCTTTGCTCTTCGCTTGGAAGCCATTACGGTTCTCTCTCCTCCTAGACGTCGCTCATTGAGAGCGAAATCTAGTGATGAATTATTGTAATTACTAATTTTTTCTGTGGTGAAAGCAAGTTATCGTCATGTTCTAAATTTATCCCAGAAAATTTTTTTTAAAAGAGGGGGATAGGGGAAAAAACATCCCCTTTTCATATTTTTACAATTTGTAGTTTGAAAAGTTGCAGGAATGGCTAAGGATCAGATTTCATAGCTCCCTATATCCATGGCAACTGCTTGCTAGCCAATTAGAGGGTTAGAGGGGGTACAAAAGTTGAAGTAAGGGGGAGCAAAAAGCCGGCAAAACAGCCACAAGGGCGAGGTCCGAAGGAAATAGTTTGGGAATACCCTTCTTCTCTTTTCTTTTTATATTTCAAGGCCAAGGCCGGTTCGAGGCCTTGAACAGCGAGACAATTGTGACATCATACGTCTGTCTACAACAACAAAAAAAAAAAATTGCTCCTTTAATAAAAAAAAATTAACTTCTACGCAGGTGAAAATTTTAACTTAATTATTCAAAAACGTTAAATTTTTATAGTTAATAAATAAATTTGTCAAACCATAAAAATCAAAAATTATAAAATATAAATTTAATTAGAACATAATTATTATAATTAAAGAATAAAAATTTTTATAGTTAATTTAAAAAAATCACCCAGACAGTGCTTATCGATTGATATGACTGAGGAACTTTAAAAGTATCCAGACTATTGACAGACTTGTACTGAATATCAATGCAGTTCCGATTTTTATATTCAACAACCTCAAGGGATTGTTGCAATCAGCGAGTCTGCCCGTCGCCTCGACCAAAACAATCTTTGATCGGCCAACTCTTGCCTTCCCATCGTTCAATCTGATCTAATTTGGCAACTCAAAAACGTGATACGAATCCATTCCCTATCCCATCTTCTCTCAATTCCAACGTAACAAAAAATCGAACAAGTTCTGATCCACTGCAAAACTCTATTAAAAAGACACTCAATTTATTACATAACTTTAAAAAACTTTTTCCAATTAAAAAAAAAAAATTACGAGATTTAAAAAAGCGCCACCAGTTGAAAGTGGTGAATAAGCAATTGATATAGTTCTAATGGATTTTTTCCCCTCAAAAATCTGAAACGAAATGCAGGTTCGGCGGTACGTTTTCAGAATGGTAGATGATCTCAGAAATAATCCATTGACTCATTCAATCCGCTTATTCAGGATTTTTCTATACATAGTATTAAATTCAATTGGAATTCTAAAAACACTCTGTAATACCTTTAAGCACTCATTCAAGTTAATAATTGAATTTATGACAGTTCTAAATACATTTTAAATTACCTAATTTTTTTTTAAAAGTTAGTTATAATCAAATATTCAAATAAAAACAGGTCGCCAATGACATTTGGCACGTGAATCCATGATAAACCAGTTAGTTATGAAGAAACGTGCCAAGAAACCTTGGTACAATATTTGAAGGCTGAATTACTACGCCTAGTTAATTAAAATTAAACGGGAACAGGATTTAAATACCACAAGATGATTACTACAACCTTACAATAATCTAGCGTGACATTGGAAGGAAAACCTTAAAGCAACGTGGACTTTAGATAATATAAATTTTTGGTAATGGAAAAATTAGAGCAAGTGGCGCCATCGTGAGGAGAAATTTTCAACTATAAAGTTGTATGTTTTATTTTTTTGTTTAATTAGTGTTTTTTTTTTTAAATGTTTGTATAAATAAATGATGTTTTGCAAATAATGCACTTGTTTTGTGGTTAATCAGCTTTTGTGGTTTGTTTGCAATTGAAAAGTCACTCCACTTGTTCATAACAAGGCACTTTTTGTTTCATGGCTTGTCTCATGACAAGTTGAATGAGCGTTTAATTATCCCGAGACTTGATAAAAGAGGGCGAAGTAATAAAGATGGCAAGCACAAAATGAACTGGCAACAAAACATCCCAAAAATTTTTTTTTTTATTTTTTAGACTAAAAAAAAAGTACACAAAAATTATGACAAATTTTAATTTCAACCCTCATAATATACAAAAATGTACCCTTTTCAAAAAGTCTAATCTTATTAATTTTTTAATCATATAGTAATCTTATGTAATGTGCGAAATTTGATATGACCAAGTTGAAATTAAACTTTAATCATTATTTTGATAATTTCTATTACATTTCAATAGCTTTCAATCTCTTTTTACACATCTTGACCATAAATTGATCATTTTTATTATATTGATCTTTTTGATCAAATCATAATTTGATCTTGTTGTCACGTTTAATAATTATATTAGTAATTACATAATAGAGTTAGGGTTATTTGAATATGACCCATTTAAACCAAAAGTTAATCATTTATAATTATACTTTTGATTATATAAAGTCGTCACAAAGTTTAAAAAGTCATCAATATGTGATTATGCAAAAAACCAATACATATTTTAAATTAAACAAACTTATAAGTTAATGATGAAAATGAAATTATTATAATACAACAAAAGAACTAACTGCTCTACTAATCCAATTTTTTTGTAGTGATTTAAACAAGTAATAAAAATTTCAACAAAAACCCTCACTAGGTCATTGAAGATCCATTTTAAAAACCCCCTTCTATTGTACCCAATACAGAATCTTACTAATTAAATTTGAAAAGTGCTCCTCTCCTATTTGTTAACCCCACATCCCTATGTACACATGCAAACACACATGAATCTACTCTTTACTTTCGATTCCCCTTGCAGGTGCTAGTGCCTTTGCGACCCATAGCACAGCCCTCAGCAGGTTTGACCTGTTCTGGAAGGAAAGGGGCGAGGAGTCCATCAAATCCCATAAAAAAAGTAGGTCGGAGAATGAAAGGATGTGAGGTACTTTTTTTTTTTCAAATTTTCCTTTGCGAATTTTTTATCTCCCTCTTTTTAAGTCATAGAGAAAGTGCTATGGGAGTTTGGAATGAAAAAAAAATGTAGGTTACTTTTTATTATTTTTTTTTCTCAAGGTGTATAACTTAATTAGATGAATTTAAAGTGTCAAGCTATGAATTAAAATTAATTCAATTAAGATTTAACAATAAAAAAAAACAATGTCATAAAAAATAGTTTTTTAATTGATTAATTAATAATTTTAAAAAAATTATTTTTTAAATTGTCGAATATTTTAGGAAAAAATAATTTGTGTGTCCCTTAAACGACAAGTGGAAAAGGGGTAAGGGGTTAGAAGAAGGTCTTCCCACGAGAAGGGGAAAGGGCTCATTTCGTCATTGCACCACGGACACCATCTCCTTCTGACATAGAATCGAAGAAAAAAAAATATCATATATTTCCCAGGATTGGGGTTGGGTTCAATGAGTTAAGATCCGGGCCCGTCTCGGAGGTACAGTCCTTTTGCAAGGACCGATCCCTGTTTTGCTGGCCATTGTAAAGGCCGGTCCGGTGAAAGGGTTGGTTGGCAATCCATATGCAACTTGACAATTACCCTCCCCCCCCCCCTCTTTCCTCCCATTCAACATTCACAATCAGGGAAATTTGAAAGGAAAGGATAAGGTGTAGAAAGATTCAGCAAGAGTTGTCACTTATTGTTGGGAGTTAGTCGAGTGTTTCATTGAGAGTTTCAATGGAAGTTTGAGAAATGTAATTTAAAAAAATTGGAGTAATTATTGTTTAAGTAAAATTTTTGGGTTGGTAATCTGTGACAGGTGATATTTTGAGTATTTAGGTTAAAAAAAAAACACCTTGATTACAACATTCCTGAATGACATTGGATTGAACAATTAACACAATTACTTTTGCTTATAATCTTTTTTTAAATTTAAAGTTGACTGTAATCTACATTTGGATGACCTTTGATATACTTGTTCTAAATGAGAAATGAGAATTGCATCTAAATTTGCAGAACAAATGACAGTTCTAAAACAACTGCAATAATAACAGTATGCAAACTGTTCTAAAATAACAATAAAAGTATCTAAACTGTTTTAGAACAACAGAATAGTGTGTCAATTGTTATAGAACAACAACACAATAATGAAAGAAGGTAAATTAACTGTTCTGATACAATAAAAACGTATACTATAAAGAAGAAAAATTTTGAGGCAGTTAGGAAGAACACAAACACGCATTAAACTCGAAAGCAATACAGCAATGTCAACAGTTTAGCTAGTTCTATGAGCATAACACAGGCAAAAAGTAATAATCAGGTTCTAGAATACTTAAGGCAAAATATATCATACAGATAAACAATAATAGTACAGAAAATATTCCAAGTTAATAGATTTTTTCAGAAAGGATACATTTTGAATACGAAAACAATTTTTACTCTCAGCTTTAAGATGCTAGGCAAGTTAAGAAACTCGTATTATTGACAAAGCGTTTGTGCTCTGTATATCAAATGAACTATCCAAATAAAAACTGGTTGCGAATCTTGCGGGCGGATTCTCACCAAACATCACGTTAAATAAGCAGCAACTTTCTCTTGGGAAAAGAATCTTCAATAGAAAACTACCCTAAATTATTAATAGTTTGTTAACAAACAAGATTATTCGCCTCTGCTACCTTTTTTATTATTATTATTATTACAAAACTTTTGTCGAAATGTAGCAACCATTCCTTGAAGGATCATAAAAATAAATATCTAATCAGACTAGCAATTACTTGCTATTTTAAGTCGTTACATTTATATATAGCAATTTGTAGGAAAAAGAGAAAATTGGTACAAACATTTTGATGGCAACGACATCACAAAATTTTTATGATGTCTCGTTGTTTCCTCATGCCATTTTTTCCAATTTAACGTCCTTCATCCTTTGAGGCTGTTGATTGATTATTACTCAGGAAAAAAAAAAATGAGTAATGGGATATTTTTTTTGATTAAATGGAAATTTCCATTTTATCGCTTTTGTCGTTTCACTTACATAATGCTGGGCAGAATGATAATGTTGAAAGTGAGCGAATACGTCTCGCCAATTTTTTTATAGATTTTTCAAGGGCAAATAAACAATCAATTAAAGTTTAAGGACGAGTTGTCGTCTGCTGTTTCATTAATTGCTGCAAAAGAACTGCTGTACAGACTTGCATCACACTTGTAACTTGTAGGGAGAACACCTTAAAAACAACAACACCGACACAAATTTAAGAGTGTTTTATGAATTTCCATATACAGCACCATCAAAAATAAAAAATAGATTAAATCATTTTGCAGTGCTAAGTTCTAGGTTAGTAATAAAGCAAGAATTTTAAGATGTTATAAACATGTTCAAGAGGTAGAAGGAAGAGCACAGTGTGTTCTAAAACATTCAGTGTGAGGAGGTTGAACTTAAAATGTAACTCTTCATCAGAGAAGAGAAAGACCAAGTTCTAGAAAAGCTCTAAAAGTTGACTGACATTCTAGAACAATCAGGGCGTTTTGTTCTGCGGAAACAACAAAAAAAGACATTAAAAACAGTTCAATAGTTTAGCTGGAAAGTAAAATAGCTAAAAATGACAGCATTCTATTCTAGATCTACAACAAAACACCAATTCAATAATGTTTCCTGACATATAGAGCAGCAACAACAATATTGTAAAACAAAAGAACTTAAAAATAGTCTACAACAACAATTAGAAATGCGCTAATGCCACAACAGCAAACTTTAGAACCAATAGAACTAAAACTAGAATTCTATATTTGCAATAAAAATTTTGTCATGAGGCGACACTACCAATTTATTACCGAATTCTCTTACAATAAAATAATTCCAAACAAAAACAATATATTATTTTGCACTCATCTGCAATGATAAATTAAAGTTAACGTGGAGTGAAGGAAAAAAGTGATGACAGCCCGCATTTCATTCCTACCAAATCCAGTTGGCACGTGTAATTTGAATGATGGGATTAACAAATCAATACGATAAATTAAATGAAGAGTGTGTCTAACGGGTAAATCAGCAGATGGTCATCATAATTTTCCACATTTATCCACAGAGATCTAACCGGAAAGGTAGGCACATAAAATACTTAAAGAGTAATTACGATAATGACAGAAAAAATTCCCCTTCCCATGGAAAAATCGTGACCTGATAATCCAAATGGTTGTCTAGGCAACAAAAGTTGAGCCAATTTTTATGTTGCTATCAAAAATTTTCTTCTTTGTTTGAAGCAAATAAAATATAATTATATACATCGTATAAAATAATTTACAAGACTTTTTCTCTAACTCAATTTGTAGTTCAATTAGAAGGCTAGGTTTGCCCACCATGACAGCTATTTTTCAATTACAGCTTTAATTTCCTGCAATTAAAATCTGTCGGGTCTAATTTGGTAAATTCGAATAAAATAATTGAGTGTAAATCTCGTTTTATATTTTTTTTTTTTTTTTTTTTTTGGGAGAAGGAGAAGGTTCTTCCATTTTGAGAAAGTGCACAATAGCCAAGTTTCAACTTTTGTCAATACGCTATAAATTGTGGCTGTCAGAAGTTTGCCGATGGAGGTGGAATTTCAACTGGATGAGTTAGGGCTGCTGTCCAAACAGCCCCTCCTTTCTTGGTTCATTAGGGTGTCCATCTTTTCATTCTCTCTCTCAACATTGTAATGAAAAGAAAGAAATTAAATTTCAATCAATAGAAACAAAACAAAAATTATTTCTCTCTCTCCTAAATTTTCAAATGATCTCTAAATTTTCTTTTTACATGAAAATTTGATCGTTCTTGAGAATTCTTGTAAGAGAAAAAATTGGCTAAAGGCTAGTTCAATGGCAATTACTGAAAGAAGTTTAACTTCTTTTTTATTACCTTAAATGGCCCAAATTTATTGGTCACAACATTCCATTAGTTAATGTTTGAGGTTTCTAGTACAACACTATCATCTCAGCATTATTATTGGCAACTTTAAAAAAAGTAACGTTTATCAAATACAGAGTACACCAACTGAAGTCCAATATTGGAAAAAAAACTCAAAAACAATTTTTTTTAACGTTATACACTGTCACTTTATAATGTACATTTGGTCACATGATTTGTCGTCAAAAAAGCCTGAATTTCAGTCTGGCTTGTAAAGAATTTGGACAGACGGTCATCATTTGAGACCGAAATAGAAATTTAACTCTATGGTTATCTGACATAGAGGTTAGGGCTATCGTTAGAAAACGTAATGTTATCATTACCCGAAGGTAACTTTTTGGGGAAAGGGCCTCGGTGGATGAATTGATTCCAAATTCAACACTAATTTCGTCATAAATAACAAGAAAAAAAAAAGCTTGGGAAGAGCTGTCTTTAGAAGTTCTTGAAGTTGAAATTCCTTACTTAAAACAATACAAACTGGTATCATTGTTTTTATTCTTCTTTTACTAGTCTCATTCCCAAACTGAAATAGCAACCATAAACACAAGAAAATGCTGACTTAAGAAGTTTTTTTCAAAAGCCCTCCTCTATTACTATTTCTACAACTATAACCTTAAAGTAGTAAAATCTAAAGAAGTCAAAATCAAAAATCCTCTCCCCTTATTGACCTAGTTTCACCCCTCTTGATTTTTTTTTTGTTGGTACACAATGCAGTGCAGAACAACAAAGTTTATAGCTAGTTTTACAGGTGCACATAAGCACTTTCATTTACGTGTGTATTGAATAACGTTTAAGTTGTAAAAAAAAACGTCAGTGCCAGACTTGCCCCTAAATTGTATTGCTATGTAGAACTAAGTTTCCAAAGATCTCTTTATATATTGTGAGTAGACAATTGTAAGGCAAACAGACGTTTCAGTTGAATTGTACCTGACATTGGGGTAATACTGACCTGACTCTAGTAATCTTGAACCAATTTGACGTTAAAATTTATTGGGTCAAGGGGTTGAATTGTCCCTAATTGGGTAGAATAGTTGACCTAATTTATATTAGTATTTAGCAATTTGGATCAATGTTAAATCAAAGTGCATTTTGGAATGTAAATTTCTATGACATTACAGTTGGTGGCTATTTTTTGTTTTTAGTCAATCATGATAGATTTTAATTTTTACAATTTCAGCTATTTACCACCAAAACCTAACTGCCTCCAGCAATTCTGTCATCTTGTTGATCAGACAAGAATTTTTGGCAAAAATATATTACAACTTGGACGTGTCCAAGACCCTCCTCTTAGGACTTAACACTATTTACGCTCTTTTGAAGTTGAAAGTATAATATACGAAAAGCTCACGAAATCCACTTTAATCCCATCAATAAAAATTGGAGTAATCTCATCTGATTCGGAAACACGTCAAAAATATGAGGCATTGCTATCTAACACGTCAAATGTCAAAAATGAACAATAACTGCTATCATAATCAGAGAAATGGATATTTTATTATTGATTAATAAAGTACCATTTGCCTTTCTAATCCACTAATAAAATTACTCTCTCTTAACCCATTAAAAGTATTTTTTAATATTTATGAGCAAGACAATTCGCAATTAATGAATGTCACGCCCTTATTTATAGCGTGCCTTGTTATTAGATGATGTTTGTGTCTTAACTTAATTAATCATTGTAACGACTGTGCTATTCAATGAAATGTTACAATGTCTCCCTTTTTCTCTCCCCCTATGACTTTTACTTAAAAATGTACAAAAAAACCCTTCTTGGTCATGGAAATTTAGGTGATTGAAATAATGCTTAGGGACTAATTAAAATTAGATTTTATGACTTAGTTCAGACCCAGGCCATAAATTCCGCATGGCTGCCACAACTCAAATAAAATATTTAGAAAAAATAAATTGTGGGAAAATGAACAACCCCTACATTATCTCTACATTTAATATCATCTTATGTCACTAACAATAATGATTCTTATGGGTTTGCTAATGTCAGTGTTAAATAGAAAAAAGATTTTAATTTCTTGGAAAAATGTTGGGAGATTTTAAGAGTGAATCTCCACTGACCATTTTGTATTTTAATATTTTGAGTTTTAAAGAGAATCAACCTTTGCGATAATTTTGTTTCACAAAATTTGGGATACCTAGCTGCACGCAATTAATTGTGGGTAACAGCAAATTTGTTACGAACGATGACTTATTCAGTAAAAAGGAAACTCATAGAGGGGAATAAAGCAGCCATTTAGGCGGCCGTCTATAACAGAACGTATCTGTATTCTATTCTCAAATCTTACTTATTTGGCTTATTATCTTTTAGTTTTGATTGGTGGCCAAACTCGGCCAGAATTAAATGAAAAAAATGTCATTTATAATTAACTTACAACAAAAACCACTGTATATTATTCTTCAGTGTTAAATATTCAATTTTTTTAATTTAAATATCAAGTTGTCAAAAGAATTGATTGCCCCTTTAATTTTACTTTCATTCATAAATTTGAGCTTCTGGTAAGAATGCACTTAAGACTTAAGTCTAATTACTCTTGTCTATTTTTGCTTTTATGAGTGTAATAAACTTCCAAGTAACTGCTGGTGGTCCTAAAATGATGTATATTGATTCCTCTTCGGGTTTTTATTCACTTTCGCCCCTTAACATCAATTGGATAGAAATGGCATTCCTCAACATACATTTCTTGATTAGATATGATGTGGAGTAACTTGGTAACAACTAATGAGTGTTCATGTTTTTCCGTCCTGATGTAGGATACTCAACAATAAATGTGACCATATTTTTCTAATGAATCAGGAGCCAGCTTGAAAATCTAATGTTGTTCCAACATGCCAAACAAGTTTCTTGTTCAGTTTCCTCTTGGAATATATTACCCAATCAAAGGGTTTACAAAGAATTACCGATGCAAATAAGCAGTTAGTGCCATTTAAAAGTTAATCTTAGGCCACATTAACTTATCGCAATCATCCAGCTAAAAAATTCTGCAAGAAAATAATAGCGGTGGAAGTCTCAGCAGAACACCCAAACTCTGTATGTTGAAGAATTTTACAGATTTTAAGATGCGTTCTGTAATTCAACTTGTTCAAGCAATACAATCCTTTGTAATATATGCTTTCCTTGATAGCCTACTCATCTATCCACTGGTTGATACTTACATAAGCGCGTGGCCTCAGTTGTCCAGCATACCTAAAGAACTGATCAACTTCGATTGGACAATTCTAACAATATTTATTGCCTTCAACAACACAACCTACAGGAAATACAAACTTGAAGAAATATTTAAAAAAAAATTAAATTAAAATAAAGATCAAAATTTTACTGAACGAATTAGTTTTCAAATTTAAATTACTAAGTAACTATTCAAATAATTTGAAAACCACTATGTATACTGAAAAATTTACACTTGTTTGGTTTTTGTGTCTTCATTTGAAAAGTTATTTTTCCACAAAATATCAAAGTTGTACTTCAAATATGAAACATTCAAAGATTTGTTTAAATACTAAATGTCGGTTTATGTCCACAAGTCATCGAGTTGAATAAGTAAAAAGAAGTGTCTATATATGAAGTGCCTTACTTTAATTTATTACCCCAGAGAAATGTAAACTCGACATATGTTTATATTAATCTTTTACACTAACATGTAAACGTCTCTTTCTTTTATCGTAGTCAACTCCAATCTTGTGAACCCAAATGTAGAAAAAAAAATTGTTACAAATCGTACTCTACATGATCCACTTCCACAAGTTTCCCGGTGTCACACCAGGTGTTAAAAAAGGCTGACCTTGTGATGGAGGGTGCTGAGACGCGTTCTGCTGAGGAGCCTGATTGGCCAATCGGCTCAGGATGCTTCGTTCTGACATCTGCAACCGTTGTGCCACTGGCGGGATACGGGACAGCGTTGCTGGCAGCCGACTAACATCTGACTTCATGTCGCTCAACAACTCCTCGAGTTGATTCAGAACTGCAAGAATAAACAAACGTCACAAACATTCAAAACACAATTTCTTGAAGGGGCAATACACAGTTCGAACATGTTAAAATATTATAAATGTTTTTCTATCGAAACTTAAATCATTAATTACGCTTTTGGTTCCGCCTGGTTACAACATTAAAATATTAACAACAACGATATATTCTTTCATCGCTCCTACAAATGTATTTGCTAAGCATCAAAGAGTTGGTTTTTTTTTTTGCTAATGACAGGTACCGTCAGAACAAAAGTAATTAAAAAATTCTGCGATCGAGACAGCGCGAGAAAAGCCACCTGTTCACAATTTTGAAATATATAATGGTTCAAAAATAAAATAACAAAAATAAATAAATAAAAACTAAATATACAGTAATAAAAGATTCCTTTTCAATTAACTTGACACTACCATTTTAAGGTCAAAAAATTACCTTTATGAAGAACAGCATTGGCTGGCTTGTTTCCCGCCAATGACTCTTTCGATAAATGTTGATGCGATTCAGCCAGGCACTCAACCTCAGCAAACCTGAAATGAATTCACGGTGATCATTACATGCAACTTTTAACTCAAATCATTAATTACCGAGCATTCAAAGCCATGGCAGGGTGATTAGGATCTTGAGTCAGGTTTAAGTAGGCAGCACGACGCAACTGTTCCTCGATAACTAAAGCTTGCTCCAGTAACTTAAATCTTCGGGCTAAGAACTTATTCTTTATTTCTAGAAAGTTTCCTTTGCCTACGTCCATTTTAAAGGGTTCATTAATTATAGCAAATCGCGGATCGTTTTGTATATCTTGCCAACGACCATATCCGTGGCTAAAGTTAATAATTAAGGCAAAAATCAACAGCATTTTTATATAAATCATCGTTAGTAAAGGATACGTAACAATTCCAGCAAGCAACCAATAATCGTGTCGCCGATGCCAAATTTCATATTCACGTCCAGGTACGGCAGCTCTTTCCTCGTTTTGCCACAGTGTATGAAGTTCAGTAAATCCTCCGTCAGCAATATTAAACATAAATTTCCGCTTCGCAGCCTTTTCTTTTTCCTTTTCTTTTTCTTTATTATTAGTGCCTTCGTCTTTCTTTTCTTCTTTAACTTCCACGTTTTCATCTGTCGTCTTTGACGAGGTTTCTTCCGAATTTGTAGTCGCAGTTTCTGTAAACCAATAAAAAACATTTAATAAATCTTAATACATCAATGAACCAATCAATCAAACCAATTTCAGGTGAATCTTCCTGAGGTTTTTCACTACTTTCCGTTTCCTTTTCACTTTCCTTCTCTCCCTCCACTATTGATTCATCTTTACTTGTAGATTCCGATGCTTTCTCTTCAGTCTGCTCTTTATCCTTATCTTTATCCTCTGCTTCACTTTTCTCCTGTTTGTTATCCACTTCTGAATCAGTTTCCATTTTGACAGGCGACTCCTCTTCTTTATCTTTTTCAGTAACTTCCTTCACTTCCGGGTCTGTTTTAGTAGCAGGCGTTTCACTTTCCACTTCTTTCTCCTATAAAGCAACATTTTAATTTTTTTTTTTTAACAATTTAACGACCAATTACTTTTTCTTTTTCTTCTTTGTCGCCCTCTTCCTTCACGGGCAATGGACTAGGAGCCGCAGAGGCAGCTGCCGAGCTGGCTGGTGTGGCCATCTTGATTTCGGCCTTTACCTCCACTGACACTTCATCCAATGGCATGCTGTGAGTACCATTAATGGCTTCGAACTCTTGCACCTGTTAAATTTCATTAATTAGTAAAGTAAATTAATAAATAAAAAAATTCGGTACTTTTTTCCTGATGAGAGACATGACACCAATTCGCGTGAGAACATGCTGTCGTGATAAACCTTCTCGTGGAACACCATCAGCAAACGTCTCCGCATTATCCGCTCCAGGCTCGCACAAATGCCGCATGAAAAGGGACACGTACGCTCGAAAGTTTTTCTCAGACTTGCCTCTCAGGTCTCGTACAAGCCTAAAAGAAAATAGATTTGATTTGAAGTTCGCCTACGTTTCCTAATAAATTTACCATTGTGAATTGAAGGCATCTTGTGGAGGCATGCCATATCGCATAATTGCATTCAAGAAAGCCTTGCGCTGACGCGCATTAAAACCTAACACCTACAAAACAAAAATCATTAAAAAATTTTCTCGGTTCTAATATTCGATGTTTGTTAAATTAATTTGCCATCAGATTTCATAATTGGTTTCATTTAGAAAAATAGTTATGTTTGGTAGTGCCCTTAAAAGCGGGTCAAGTCTTCGATCCGCTTTCCTAATTAAATTCCACCAATTGTTCTCCGTCCACACAATCACAATCACATCGATTACTTAACGATGGGATAGTGCGTAAGACGTATTTTTCAAATGAGTAAGGTATTTCTTCATATGGCAAATATATTTTTTTGTGGTGTACCTCAATGTTGCCTCCAACTCGTGCCAGGAGGGGCGGCAATGGTTTATCCTTTTCACTTCCCATTGATCCACGTTTTCTTCCTCTACGTTCTATTAAAATAATTAGTTATTGTAATAAAAAAGGTACAAAACTTGCTTTAACTGGAAGTCTACTTTGCACATAAAATCAAAGTTTCCGAGGTCCTACTACTGTTTTAGAGAATATTTGAAATTAAGGTTGCCAGCTGGCCGGGTGAAAACCCAACCAAACGGTAATCTAAGCCAATTTTTAATCCATATTTTAACAATTTGACAAAATATCGATGTTTTATCTTTTTACATTTACCGGGTTTTTTTTTTTTTTTTTTTTTTTTAAATCACTCTTAATTAAAAATAATTTTCAATATGAAAATTTGCGTTATGTTTTTAAAAGCTCTTTGAGCTTTGATTGTTTTTTTTCCAATAACTTTGATTTAATCTTTTGCAAACAAGCGTTAATCTTTCTTCTACCATTTCCTTCATTCCGCTCCTCAAAATCGTCATCTTCCTCGTCATCATCTGAAAATTGTAGATCGATTAACAATCCCACGAGAAGTTATCATCATACCAATTGCATGCATACCAGTTGGTACAGAAAAGTCGGAGTTATAGTCGGATAAGTTGTCTTGCCAATTCGTGTCCTCCTGGCCACCCATGGCGTCATTGTAGTTCACTTGTTTTCGCACTCTTTTGCCTTTGCCCAGGGATCTGGCAAGATCTTCTTGTTGCTGTTCGTAATGATGACGAAGAAGTTTTTCCCAATATGCAGGATCAGTGTTTTCAGCTTCCTGTTTCAATATTTCCGTTTCTGGTTCTTCCTACAATAAGTATTCAAATATAAACTTCTGTGAACGATTATTAATACGGAAGAAAACATCACCTCTTCGGCTTCTTTGGTTGCATAGCTTGCAACTTTAAAGGAACTCAAGTATTCATTCGCCCATAATTCCTTTTGTTCAATTCCCTCTTTGCTACGATCAAGCAAGTCTCCTATTGCTCTATCATCGTAGTGTATCAATTCCTCCTCTGTGAAGATTAAAACACCAGTATTGTAATGATGTATACTTATGCTACGGACCGTGTTTACACTCAATAGGGAATGTCACAACTGTCAAAAAAAAGTCAAGTTTCAAGTTAATAAAAGTCAAGTGACTCAAAAAAGGGGCATAAAATAACCAATAGTATAACCCATTTCATCTTCATTAACAAAAAGGGACATGAATATTTTTTTATAACTTCACTTTTTTTTAAAAACTTCACTGGAAAATAAAACCAATGTGGTGATTTTACGCTTCAAAGTGACATTCCTTATTTATTTTCTCATCCTGCAAAAAAAGTAAAAAGAAAACATAAAAAAAAAAATAAAAAAAATTAAACTAATAAAAATTGAAATTATAAAATGATAAAACTGTTTTGCTTGTTTTTACCTTTACCCTTCCCGTCGTCGTCTTTGAAGAGCTCCTCAGTTCCGAAACGAAGAATATCGTCCAGTTCTTGCTTAGACATTGTGCCTGCACGACCACCCATCCCCGGTCTCACTACCAAATGGGTTAGCATCATTTTCTTTTTTGCAACCTAATAAGTGAAATTTAATAAATAATAAAAAATCTCGTGGTGAAACATTTTATAAGTTCCCTTTGACATCATTCATACTTGTGTGATTCTCTCTTCAACTGAAGCTCTGGTGACAAAGCGATAAATCATCACTTTGTTGGCTTGTCCAATTCGGTGAGCTCTACTGAAGGCCTAAAATAAAATTCCAAGTTTTAATAAACATATAAAATGATATTATAAACGCTATACTTGGATGTCGTTGTGAGGATTCCAATCGGAATCGTAGATCACAACTGTGTCGGCTGTAGCCAAGTTAATACCCAAACCTCCGGCTCTTGTTGACAAAAGAAAGCAAAACTGAGCGGCTCCAGGTGCTAAAATTGTAAAAATTTTGAAATTAAAATAATATAAATTTAGCAACTTGTTAGTATCATCACCATTAAACCTGTCGATAGCATCTTGCCGCTGGGATCCGGTGATTCCACCATCGATACGTTCATATTTATAACCCTCGAATTCTAAAAAGTCTTCAAGGATATCCAACATTTTTGTCATTTGGGAAAATATGAGAACTCGATGACCCGTATCTTTCAATTGCCTGAGCATTTTTTGCAATAAAATGAGTTTTCCACAAGCTTTTACTAGACCATTGCCTTCATAGGCACCATTTGGTAGTTTAGGCGCTTCCTAGTACCCAAAATAAAATGATTTCTCAATTGTTCTCATCTTTTTATTCTTGTGCTTTTATTACCTGTGCTGCTGCAGGGAAAAGGTATGGATGGTTGCAACATTTCTTTAAATCCATCATAACGTTCAGCAATGATACCTGATGTCCACCGCCTTTGGCATTCAGTGCTTCGAAGTTTCTTGTTAAAATGAACTTATAATATTTTCTGAAATTTAAATAATACTCAGTCAACAAATTCAAATTAAAAAATGCTCAAATATACTTCTGCATCGGTGTCAAATCCACACGAACAATAAACTCGCTTTTAGCTGGCATATTCTGTAAAAATGTAATTAATTTTTTAAATTATTCTTACAACTTGAATGAGTTTATACTCACTTTCAACACATCGGCTTTAAGTCGCCGCAACAGATGAGGTCCAAGCATGTCGTGTAATTTTTTAACTTGTTCCTCTTTTGTTAGATCAGCAAATTCGTTTTGAAATCCTTGTAGATCACTGCAATTAAAATAGAAAGTTCATTTCATTCCTGAGTTCAATGAACAGAAGTTTTGCTGACCAAAATCTCTCCGGACTCATAAAATTGAGCAAATGGAATAATTCTTCTAAATTATTTTGTAACGGTGTTCCGGTTAATAAGAGTTTGTAACCAATACGGTACGTATTTAGGATTCGGAAGAACTGTAATCAACAACAAACATATAAATATATCACACAATTTGTAACTTAAGAATTAAAATATACCTTAGACTGACTGTTTTTTAACCTGTGAGCTTCATCTACCACCAACACTGCCCAGTCAACTGAACCTAATGTAGCAGCGTCAATACTAATCAATTCATACGAAGTAAGGAGAACGTGAAATTTAACGGGAACGTCTTTCTGCAATTACATACAATTTACATTTTTGTTACACCCAAGTACAACTTGAAAATTACTCGTAATCGGGATGCTTTCGGTCCTCCACGAACAGCACCTTCTTCAAATGACAATTCATGTTCCCTAAAAGAAAGTTGTCACATAGAATAAAAAAGAAACCCAAAGTCAAAGAAATTTACCGAATAACAGCCCTGCTGTCTTTGTCACCAACATAAGTAACTACATAAAAATCAGGCGCCCACAATTCAAATTCCCGTTCCCAGTTGATAATTGTAGATAAAGGTGCGCTGACTATGAAAGGGCCACGGCAATGTCCCTAGGAATAAAAAAAAAAAATACATTCAGTAAATGTTGCATTTAAAACTACAAAATTATTACAAACCTCTTTGTATAATGAATAAAGAAATACAATAGTTTGAATAGTTTTCCCTAAACCCATTTCATCCGCGAGAATTGTGTCGGTTTGATGAGTCCATGAGTACCGAAGCCAATTTACACCTTCTAGCTGATAAGGGTGTAGTGTCATACCCGTTGCATCAATAAATTCGGGCTGACGATCGTATTTTTTCTTTGGCTATGCGGAAATATTAAATTACAACAAATACTGAAAATTTAAAACGAAATTCTTACATCTACAGTTGATTTCTCTGGTGGTGGAGTGGGTCGACTAACAACTTCTTCATCTGCCAGATCTCGACCACTTTTCGATTTTTTCATTTTTCCACTCCTCTTCTTTTTGCTGACCCCATTTGTTTCGGCAACAGCTCTGTTATTAACCAATTATTAAAAAAAACTTTTTAATGTCGTAATTACACAAACCTTAGTTCGAGATAAAAATCAATAGTTCTCTTCAAGTCTGGAATGTCAACATTCTCTTCTTCATACGACGCCAAATCGTAAGGGAGATCACGCCATTTGACTAAATAAAGGGCGCGACCATCTTTTAATGTTCTATAAAATAAATAAAAATTAATCAAAGAGTCTAGTTAATTTGTTGGTAATGATTACTTGTGATTAATAACGCGATGAACTTGTAACCACTCGGGTCGAATTCCATATTTGTAAAACCTATCCTCTAAATTATGTGGATCATCGCCTTTGGCGATGCGCCTTTCTCCAGTTTCTAAAGTGCCATCGTCTAATGGCGGGGGCTCATCCATATCAGTTTTTCGACAGTACATTCGATACATAGCAGGGTGGAACACATCCAACTAGAAAGTTTTAAAAGCTTTAATATTAAAGCAGTTTATTTAAAAATATCTATAATTACCTGTAATTCAGAAATCCAAGAACAATGCCAATAAGACATATCTTGCCACTTGATGAAAAATTCTCGCTGCGGTTTCGGTTGGGGCTGGACCAACAGATAAAATGAAAATTCATGTCACTCAAGTAAATATAAAAGTTATTACTTTCTTGCTAGTCGATGGTTGAGCTGCAGGAATGTCATCTTTGTTCTCCGATTCACCTTCCTTCGTGTCATCATCTAGTTTGTAATTTTGTGCCCAACGCCAAGTCAGAATCTTAGAGACTTTACCCTTGAGTGGTTCAGCCTATAAGGAAGAAACGATGGACGAGTAAGTAAATTCACAACCCTTTTCCCCTTTTACTATTATGTTGTCAAGAGATAATATGAAAAAATAGCTATTACTTGACTTACTGAACATCTTGGGCAATGCCACTCGCCATCTGGAATTTCTTTCAGAGGTGGATTCAGGCAATGTGTATGATAAGCAGATGGGCAACTATCACAGCATAACAATTCTCCTCCGTCTTTACAGACTCGGCAAAATTCCATATGATCGTCTTCTTCTTGTTCATGAATTCCCTCTCCTTCCTAAAAAATTTTATTCCCCACGTTAAAAAAGACTGTTCAAGATGTTCAGTAAGAAGTTTCTTACACAATGAGGGCAACTCCATTTTCCTTCTGGTGCTTCCTCAAGTTCTGGATCAAGACAGACCAGATGATAGGCTCTTGGGCAGGTATCACATAATATAATTTCGCCTCCTTGTTGACAGACTTCGCAATAATCTTGATGATCAGTCTGTTTAATAATATATAAAAGATGCAATCAATGACTTCAATGTCATTTATCTTTTACATTTTGTTTTTATAAATTACTTGATTGTAGCTTAAAGAAAGTGTTTGTGACTATAAAAAAATCTTTGGGCAGTAAAAATTTGCTTATATTTTAAATCATTAGGAGTTTCTAACACCTAAGACAGGGCTCTAGCCCTACTAGTGGCAAAAATTGCGGAATAAATTTGCAAAAAGCTATCTTGGGTTCTTTTAAAAGTCAGTCTACATTTTCAAAGTGAAGGAAGGCTGCAATATTTTGAACCACATTTCTACAATTTTAGGAAAAACGTTTGACCCATCTCTAAGCATTGAAGAGCTCTTGTCTTTCTTACAATACAGCAGATTTTGTCCAGTTCTAATGTATTTGCATATTTTAAATGTTAAAATCAAAATTTTTTTCAAGTCACTTACACTCCCAACTAATACGCGATCTTATTGTGTTTTAAGAATTGTGTTCTTACCTCATAACCATCGTTTTCCCCATCCGAACCAGGAAAGCTAGATGTCGTTTTGGTTTTTTTCTTTTTCGATCGTTTAAGCTTCGATTTTCTTTTTGCATTGCTGGAGTTAGATTTATCAGATGGACCACTCATGTTACTCGCTTCTTCTAAAGCCAGTTCGAAATCAGCATCACTTTTATCATCAGTGCTCTCATCTTCTTCCTACAATAAACAATATTATTCACACCATTCTATTAATATAAACCCTGCATTTTTCTTCTTCTTACCGAACTGCCTTTTTTTCTTTTGCCGAAAGAACCGAGTTTGATTTTCAAAGGAGCAACAGATTTTTTTGTTTTCGATTTTTTTCCTTTACTTTTACCTATTTTAAAAGTATTTTTTTTACAGGTTAGATGCAACATTTCTTAAAGAAAGCGTACTTTTTGGTCTTGGATTATCAGGATCGTAAGTCTCTGCGTGCGGATTTGAATTAAGAAATTCTCTCCATTTGGCTGCTATTAATGAAACCATTTTGGACATTGTAATTTTTGGATATTCTTTAGACAGGATTGGACGTATATGTTGACTAAACAGTTTATAATTTGCCAAATCCAAATAGTCAGTATCACTATATTCAATGTTGATATTGGGGATTCCCAAGTCTTCACATATTTCGTCCGAAGATCTTTGCATCTATAAAAAAAAATTGAAATCGATTAAATTAAGAATTTATGTAATACCAGGGAAAGAGTTATATTTATAGCGATATTATATTCAATTTCCAGCCAGAAACTCTTCTATCACCGATTTCAAAAAAATTCTCTGCTGTGCGCAGTTTTAATAGTTGTATTTTAGTACTTTTTTTATAGTGGATAAACAGGCTGAACATCAATTGTCAAGTTATAAACGCTGGCTGATAGATCTTATTTAAAACTTGTGAAGTTGTGACACAGACGAAATGTTAAGATTATTTTCTGGCCAATTCCAAATAAAATAAGCTCTAAGCCAACTGGCACAAACTACGGATTACATCTTTTTATGTAGTTAGTGCAAGTTCACCTACAGAATGTTTTAAAACTACCTAAGGATAACTCTGTATTAAGACTTTACACAAATTGAATCGTTATAGGGATTTTGCACAGACTGACAAGTAGACTGTTTCATACTCTACTAACCTATAAAGAATAACATGCGATAAACATCACGAGTGGCAACATCACACTCTAAATTATAAGCTGTACGTCAAATCCGACAGAATCCTTCAAAATTTAATTGATCTTACAACAAAAATCTCCTAAACCAGACTGACTCATATAAGACTACGTAAATATTGAGACCCATTTACATCCACAACAAAATAATTCTTGTGCCCATAACTTTTATTTGAAAAAAAATTCAATTACTTGGGGTTGTCTCTTAATTTTCTCAGGTTTTGGTCCTTTTTTCTTTTTTGATTCCGCTATATAGTCACTATCATTGTCCAGGTCATCGCCCAGCAGGCAAGAATCGCTCTCCTATTCAATAACAAAATCAATATTGAAATAAACGAGAAAAAAAATTAATCAAACCTCTCCAGCAGACTCCATCTTCCGCTTCTTCTTCTTCTTACTGGTTTTCTTTTTCTCTCCAGGTTCTCCTTTCGCCTTTCGTTTCTTGCCCTTTTTCTTAATTTCAGGTGGAGGCGGCGTTTCAACTTCTTCCGGTGGAGGCAAATCTTCTTCTTCAGCCGGTTCATCTAAATTTTCATCTTCTTGTTCTTCCTCTTGTTCCACCTCTCCTTCCTCGTCATCTCCAACATCTGAAATAATAACAAAAAAATATCAATAATTTTTTTCTGTCTTTAATATCGATTAATCATTTTGATGTATCCATGTAAACGACTAATAAAACATTTTGTTATGGGTAGAGAGTTGAAAAAATGTTTCAATTCTGTTTTAAAGCGTGAATTTTGAGGTGTGTAAGAATAAAAAATTAAGGCAATGTGTCGTTCCCTACTTTTAAATTCAGCATTGATTTTTCAAGCCCAAGCAGTTGCCATACAATACGCTATTCCCATTACATTTATGGTCTCAAGAAAAATCAATGTTTTGAGAGGTAGAAGAGGAAAAATGCAGAAACATCAAGACAACTCAACGGTTCTCGCATTTTATCTAAATCGACTGTTTTTCTTTTAAAAATGTATCAAAGGATTTCATTTTTTCGATGTACATATTATTCTTACTACCACTGTAATGAATTAGACGTGAATAAACACGCTATCATTAAGAAAATTTTGACTATTTAATCTGCAACATTAAATTGCATTTTCCAACTTACTGTACATACTGTTTGTAACTAATGGAGTGGTGCAACTGCTAAGATAAACAATATGCATCGCCATTATTGTAACAATGCTTTATTAAAATAACAATAAGTTACCATTGTTATAAGCAGTTGCATTGCACTAACCTGCATTGCTGCACTTTTGGTACAGCAGATATACTTAAATAATGGTGTTAAGCATACTTTGTACTTGATATATTTATATGTTTTGACTGGTTTGAGCTCCAATTTTATTTTCCAGAACGGAACATAATCATTTTTCCAACTGAAGATGTTTTTAATATAGCAAACACTTCGTATATTGCACCTTTAAAATGTTTTGAGTGGAAACTCAACATTTTTTTCCAATTTGATTGTCAAGTTCACTCATAAATTACAAAAACCAAACTGTAAACACAAACTTTTGTTTTCAAAAGCAAAGGAACCGTCCAAAATCTACAAATATCATTGGTTTCAAAGAACTGACACTTTAAGAAACGAAGCAAACACTTCCAAGTAGCAACGCCATTAAACCTTCAAAAATAAAAAAATAACTATAAATAAAAAAAAAATCTGAAAAAAACATCTTTTTAGAAAACCCTTCTTCTTACCTCCACCTGCACCTTGGATTTGTCTCACAGCCTCGTTTTCGAAAGGACTAAATACGATGCATTAATATGCTAATGAGTTGATACATATCTTGATACATATCCCAGCGCCTTTGTTTGCTCTATCGTACCCACCGTTTTTTCTCATAAAACCACTCGTAACACTTATTAAACATGTACTAATACATAGTATTGACATTATATTTGTTGTAGACAGAGGGAATTCCCAGGAAATCCCCTTCAAAATAAATCCATGTGCCAACCCGGTGAGCGCCACACGGCGATTCAAAATACGGAAGCGTTACTTTTCTGTTTTATTAAGGCTTTTTAGTGTATTGATCATTGAAAAAATTGTTAGATTGGTGTTCATAAGTTAATCCTAAGTAGTTGTTCTATCAGTGTTGTGGAGTGGGTTTTGGCAGTTTCTTGACACCATCGTCATCGACGATATCGTTTCGTGTTTTTGTTGTGGAATTTTAAGTGAAATAACAATGAATTTTACCTGGTATTGATTCGGCTTCTGCTTGGTTAGATGGTGTTTCCATGATGTTTGTTTACGGTTAATCGGCCTCCAACTCACTGGACATATAATGACCTATCAGTCAATGGAAATATGGCGCGGTTTGCAGCCGAAAATATCTCCCTTCTTTCACTTACCCCCCCAGCGGCAACACGACAAAAGGGGAAATAGTTCAGTTTGTATTGCACATGCGCAGAACGGGTGATAAAAAATTAAAAAGAAACACCACTTCCGGTTTTGGGTTGTTTGGATTTTGATAATTTGGAATAAAATATAACTTTTTTGAGATGTTTTAAAAATTTCTTCGGACGATACTAATTTCCGAATGGAAAGATTTATAATTTCTGTTTTTATTACGATAGATACATTAATTTTAGAAACTTGTAAATTTTGCCTGTCAAGTAATTCCAAATTGATGTATGAAAAACTTTCACTGAAAGCTTTCCAAGTAAAAGAAAGCGTCCTTTTGTTTTGATATTTTTTTTTTTTTTTTTTTTTTTTTTTTTTTTTTTTTTTTTTTTTTTTTTTTTTTTTATGAAAATGGTTTAATACAGTTTTGCTCCAAAAATTGTGTGTGACCGATCTTAGTTCAAAAAAATATTGTAGAATAGAATTTTTCTCAGGAAAACCTTCGCAAAAGGTTTTGGACTACAAAAACTATAAAAAATTATTTATAAAAAAAAATTTAGTTAGACCTCAATTCAAACAAATAAAAAAAAAATTTTCCTCTACCATAATTTTAAAATTTTTCATTTCTAAACCTTCTTTTCTTTACCATAAAAAATCTAATTAATTTTTTTTTATAAAATTTTAATTTTTCCCATAAAAAAGTTCAAAACGAACATTAAAATGATTGATGGAACTTTTATACATCTATAGTTAACAAAATAAATATATTAAACTTTCATTTCATACCAAAGCGAAAACACTCAGTTTCGTTTTTTTATTCGCCGATGTGATATGACGTCATCTTTGTGTTTTTAATCTACTTCCGTTTGTACAGGTACATGTGATTTAGCCTTATTTTTCTCACACATTCGCCCTTCAAATAAACTCCACTCTCGCATCCACCTTACATTTCAGATGACGAATTAACTGATGCAACGGCCTGCAGACATTGAGGTTGGTTTGCGAGTTGTCCGCGGACCCGATTGGAAATGGGGCAATCAGGATGACGGTGAAGGACATGTCGGTACAGTAGTTGAAATTGGAAAGCCGGGTAGTTCCACATCCCCGGATAAAACCGTCGTTATTCAATGGGATTCGGGATCGCGAACAAACTACCGAGTCGGATATCAAGTGGCTTACGATCTCAGAATTTTTGATAATGCACCCGTTGGTAAGGAAAAAAAATCCCTACTACCTACTCTATTTATGAATCGTAAAGTTTATGACCCTTTTATGGTTAAATGATAGCGATAAAACATGCGGATTAACAATTTGAGAATTTTCTAATTGAAATGTTTGTATTTACTGAATTACTTATTTTGTCTAGGTGTTAAACACCCAAATATCATATGCGATGCCTGTCGCAAACACGGGATTCCTGGGATCCGATGGAAATGCTCACGATGCTACGATTTCGATTTATGCACTCATTGCTACATGGCAGATAAACATGATTTGAGTCATCCATTTGTACGCATTGAAACTGCGTCGTCTGTAGGGTAAATATTAATTCCTATCATAAATTATCTCATTTTGTATTTATATTGAAAAATTTAGGGTTGAAATGGCAGTAAGAGCATCCGCGTCAAAATTTCAAGCTAAAGGTATTTTCGTAGGAGCCAAAGTTGTGCGAGGTCCGGATTGGGATTGGGGAAATCAAGATGGTTTGTTTATTACAATTTTGTATTTTGTAAAATATTATTTCAATTAGAAATTAAACCAATTTAAGTCAACATTTCCACTTGCACCAAATGATGCAAACTTTTTAATATAACCACAATTCAAACTAGGAGACTTTTTACGTATATAACGCTGCAGATCTTGGTGTTCTGGTGATTTATTAGGTGGTGGTAGTAGTACCGGGATCTCAGGTAGGGTGCTTGAAGAAGAAGAAGAAATGAGGCTAAATGAAGCTAAATCTTGCTAATGACTAACAAGATTTACTAATTCAAAACAGCGCAGTCATAAGGAATAAACAAGACTCATTAGCATCCATTCACAATCAAATCTCTGGTACAAGCATTCTCTATTGCCAGCAAATGCACCCCGGTAAGGGTTCTTGGATTGATCATTTACCCATTTGGAAGTGTAAATGTTGGTTTAAACTGAATTAATTTTATATTATACATCAATATCTGTTTATCTGCAACATTAAATTCTTTGTTTTTCTTACGTTATGGTTAATATTTTAGGTGGTGATAATAAAACCGGTCGGGTGATTGATATCCGTGGATGGGATACGGAGTCGGGTCGAAGTGTAGCTAATGTAACATGGACGTCTGGTTCTACAAATGTGTATCGGCTTGGCCATAAGGGGAAAGTTGATCTGAAATACGTTCAAGAAGCTTCTGGAGGTTTTTATTACAAAGATCATTTACCTATTTTGGGTTTGCAAAGTAATTAAATAAATTTTTATATTCAATCCAAACATTTTTCAAAATAATGATTTTATAGGTGAAGTTGTTGAACAACCGACGACTCGAGCAGTGCCGTACAAACAAACATCGTTTAGTGTTGGTGATAAAGTGAAGGTTTTATTGGAAGTAGACATGCTTAAAGGCATGCAAGAAGGTCATGGGGGCTGGAATCCAAGAATGGCGGAAGTAAGTTATTTTAAGTTCTCTCTTTAAAAGTGGTATTGAGTTATTTTTATTTTTTGTTATGTAGTATATAGGGAAAATTGGAACGGTGCATCGTGTTACAGAACGTGGTGATATAAGAGTACAGTATGAAGGGTGTAATAATCGGTGGACATTTCATCCAGCAGCTTTAATGAAGGTTTCTGAATAAAAAATAATTAAACGTCTTTTTTTTTTAGTATTTTAATAGACTTGTTTTTATTCAGATAAATACCTTTGTCGTGGGAGATATTGTACGAATAGTGGACGATCTGCCAAAAGTAAAAGAATTGCAAAAAGGCCACGGAGAATGGATAGATGTTATGAAAAGTGTACGACTTAAAATTATGCCAACTAAATATTTTATAAAACTGTTGTAAAAAAATTTCAAAACTATTCACAATTTTATGTTTGTTTTAAATGAATTTTGCAAAATGTCATAGATGCTTTAAAATTTTTTAGGTGTTGGGTAAAACTGGAAAAGTGATAAAAGTTTACTCCGACGGTGATTTGAGGGTGAATGTTGATGGACAAACGTGGACGTTCAATCCTCTGGCTGTTGTAGCCATTCCTGGATCGGCAGCTGAGCTTAGTAACACTATGACTGCTAATGAAAGAGAGGAACATACCAGTTAATAATTAAGCAAAAAACATTTGCAATAATTTTTTTAATTTCTTTAAAACCAATTTTTTAGATCCGTTTACATCTTTAATTTCACAATTTTTGGAACAACACTTGGAAAGTTCAACCGTAGACAGATTGGTTCGAGAGGCAGCTCAGGGTCACATAGATATCATCAAGGAATTGCTTCAAAAATACCCCGAAAAAGTAATAACTATCAATTAAAAATTTATAATTATATACAAAATTCTGTGACTTTTATAGGTTGATCATAAAAGTTCAGGAAAAACAGCTTTACAAGTAGCTAGTCATCAAGGTCATCAAGAAATTGTGGCGTTATTATTATCCTGTAACGCTAATTTAGAAATTCAAGATGATGATGGTGATACAGCACTGCATTATTCGGCATTTGGGTAATTTTGTAAACAAATTAATTAATTAATCATTAACATCTTTTTGTTACAGTAATCAACCTGAAGTGATGAAATTACTTCTGCAAAAAGGTGCCAAAATTGATGCAGTGAATAAAGGACATTGCAGTACACTGCATGTTGCTGTCAATAAACAACACATCGAATGTGTGCGAGTTTTATTGAGGCATAACTGTAATATCAATATTCAGGTTAACAAATTCAAAATTTAAATATTACTAGAAGTAAAATTTTCTAAATATTTTCAGGATTCGTATGGTGACACTGCCCTGCACGACGCAATAGGAAAAGAGAGCTTAGAAATTATAGATGCGCTAGTTGATGAACCACGAATTGATTTTTCATTGAGGAACAAAAGGGGGTTTAATGTCCTTCATCATGCATCGTTAAAAGGCAACAACTAGTAAGAATTTTTAATTTCCTTTCATTGATTTTTCAAAACTAATAAATCAATACTTTGCAGTGCCGCAGAGTGCCTTTTGGCACGTTCAAGACAAATAGTCGATGTCAAAAAAGACGATGGATTTGCATCGTTGCATTTAGCCGCTCTGAATGGCCATAGAGCTGTGGCTGAAACACTTTTAACTCAAGTAAATAAATTTATTATTTTCCTTGAATTTAAATATTAATAATTTGTTTATAACGTAGGGCCAATGTGAAATTGACATTCGTAACAACCGTAAACAAACTCCTTTACTGCTAGCTATAAGCCAAGGTCACACATCATTAGTGGAGTTATTAGTCACCATGGGTGCTCACGTTAATGCAGAAGATGAAGACGGAGATAATGGATTACATATTGCTTTACTTCGGCTTTCTCAGGGGACATCTGCTGAGAAATCAGATGGCGAAGCTCCAGCAATTCAAGCAGTAGGCACCGAAAATAAATTTACTTATAATATAATTAATTTGTTACTATTTTTACAGATACAAACCGATATAGTGAACAGAGGAGTGGAAGCAAATGCATTTTTAGCTATTGCTTGTTTTTTGATTCAAGAAAACACAGACATTAATCATCACAATCATAAGGGGAAAACGCCATTAGATTCAATCACCACTTCTGAAATTAGAGATATAATTAATTATCACTCATCACTTCAAGCGTACGTTAATTAGTTACAATTTTAACTACGGCACAACCGCAATGTAGAGATGAGCTAGTTGAGAGGCATTTGTATGAACCCGAGCTGCATTATGAAATTTTTTAACGACGACATATTTTAGCAAGTTATGCCTTTCAATTAAGGTTATCGCAATGCAGTGTGGTTGCGCCTTCATCCTATCCAATTCAAAGGAGTCCGGCACTGGTTGCACTTTGTCGTACTTCGAAAAACTCCCGTTTTGTTTTTACGCTGCACGTTATGAGTTGATATAAACAAGGTTCATGTTAATTTTCGTTAATTTTGATGTCATCTTCGGAAACCTCAGTTCAATGTGCACATTTGACCAGAAAATTTACATTTTTCAGTGCTCAAGCGGAAAGTGTAGAAGATTCAACAGTAGTTACCGAATCTAGTCCATTAGAACCGGCTCCGGTTGAACAGGAGTGCTATATTTGTTCTGAGGTCCCAGCGAATATCGTTTTTGAACCTTGTGGTCATCAAGTCACGTGCGAAGATTGCTGCGTTCGGATGAAAAAGTGCATCAGTTGTCAGGCGGTTATTTTGCAGAAAGTGTCAGCGGGTAATAACGGTAAGATGAATTTATTAAAGTCAAAAGTGAAGGTTATTATAATTTTTTTTTTGGGTTTAAAGGTGGACGCGTCGTTCAAGTGAAAACACGGCAGGCAAGTTCTGAACGTTTACGATATCTGGAAAGCAAAATACAAGAGATTGAAGAAGCACACAGCTGTTCAATATGCATGGAACGACGTCGCAATGTTGCCTTTCTGTGTGGACATGGAGCGTGTGTTATATGTGCACAAACTTTAAGAACTTGCCATATGTGTCGGAAACCAATTACCAAGAAAATTAATTTATATTGAATTTAATTTTGAGTGAAATTAAAGAAAACCATTTATCATTTTTGAATATAAAAAAAAAACCTGTGATTTCATTATACGATGTTTATCATTCATATTGTGTGTAATTTAAATTTTTTTTAAACATTTCATATTTTTAGGTAAAACAAATTTTTTTTATAGCAAAACAGCATTCAAAGTGCAAAACTCAATATTTTGAATTGTGTTCAAAGAA
The DNA here is from genome assembly GCA_034686365.1 of Pachymerium ferrugineum. Classification (NCBI taxonomy): domain Eukaryota; kingdom Metazoa; phylum Arthropoda; class Chilopoda; order Geophilomorpha; family Geophilidae; genus Pachymerium; species Pachymerium ferrugineum. The sequence continues at coordinate 12,776 of JAQGAS010000301.1, read as the reverse complement.
AATGAGAATTACCCGAATTTTTACTATTCAACTTTTTAAAATTTTCAAATATATTAGCAGCCATTTTGTCACTGCCTTTTCTTTATAATTTGTACATAGATTATTTTATATTTTTAGATTGCTTCATTTATTTTTTAAAATTCAATGGCAAGTCTCAATAATAGATTTTCATTGTACCTGAGTTTTTTTTTTACAATTTTTTTTTTTTGTAATTAAATACCTAGACCGCATTCAATGTTCATTGTGCATGAAAAAAGAAACAAAAAAATTGTGTCACATAATTCGTAAAAATATTTCATTGGCTGGACCCAAAAATGTAAACCAAAAAAAAAATCTTTTAAAATATTTAAATGTGAAAACAGGTGTTTTATTATTTGTCGTAAATTTTTTAACAATCGTGCACGCATTGTACAAACCCTGTCCTAATTTTTTTATTTAAAACATCCAGTTTTTTTTAAAATAATAAGTATATACATTTAAAATTATGAACACCACACCCACCAAATCTATTTTACAGTTTTAAACCTCAGAAATTTGTATCGAGCTTGATAGTCTCCACTGAAAGGATCAATATTATGGTAGCTTTAAATGAAAAGAGAGTTTCTTGGTACAAAAAGTGGCCTATGCTGTACTAGTTGGATATGAGAATACTGTAATAATATTTTTCTAAAGAAAAAAATGTATTACTTAAAAACTTAAAAGTAGAATCGTTAAATGTCACTTGCTGCTATATTCAATCTACAAATTTGTGATGCATAGGAAATCATGTCAATTTTGTTTTTGCGTAAATGTCATTTTTTATTGTGTGAATTGTTTAAGTGTTAATTAAAACATTTTTCTGCATAAATTTATACGTAGATAGTGATTCACAAATTTGATTGTAGAATTTTAATGAATTTATTATCAAAAATTTACAAATTTTCTCACTAGATGGCAACACTCTAGGCGCAATCAATGCAACGGTGCTGAACGGCAAATTTCCATCTGGCAGAACCAGCTGGTTGGTATTAGATGCAAACACAACGTGGTGCGCTGTCCTATCCAAATGGTTACTTAAGTGAACACTGACATTAATACCAACATGTTTTTTTTTTAAAAAACAAACCTTACAGTTTTTTATTCATCTGATAGTCGATGCCAAGTCAAGTCTCCCCCAGATAATTGAAGAAAATACTTATCCATCACTTCAGTGACAGGTAAAGAATTTGTAATTAATTATTAATTTTATTGAACCACTAAAAGTAGACAGTCATTGAACATTGAAACAGAAACTTTTTAAAAATTTAGCAAAAGCAAACTTCGAGTTTTGTAAACATTTACATGCAATTTATATGGTAATGAAAAAAATATTAAGTCAAGTGGAGCCGAAATGAATTTTCTTTGTACTGTTTTATTGAGGTTTTTTTTTAATGCGAAATTTTAGTAGGGCACAAATTGAATAGAGTCATTAATTGCCCTACCTATACATGATCCTGCATTGATAACAAGTGTTGGTATCTAAGCAAATGTACATACATAAAGAAAACAATGGGCTATCTACACGTGTGCATTGACGTGGAAACTTTTCCTAACCATCAAAACATGGGGAAAAAAGCAAATTGTAAAAAGTAAAGGAAGAGAAAATATATTTCCCATGTTCCAAAATTTATTTATGAGTGAAAAAAAGTTTTTTCTTCAATATAAAACATTCATCATTATTAGACCGAAAAGCGATTTCTTTTCCGTTGTTAGAGAGAACAATTTTGACGCATGTGCGTGAAGAGAAAACTTTTCTTCTCTTTTTCTAATTTCAAAATCAGTTACATTTCCACTTCAACTTCCTTTTCTTACAACTGAGAGTTGTAATAAAAAAAAAAAAACCAGATGGAGTCTTTATTCTTGGAAGATGTCAGAATATGATTCTTTTTCGGTTGGTTGTGGTGGAATATTACACTTGTGTGAAACTTGATTTGATTTTTGTCTACTAAAAAGTAATTTTTTTTCTTTTACCTTTCAAGGAATTTTTTAAAAATCTTATATACAATTTTTTATAGTTATAAATTTCTTTCGACAAGGTTTTGGGGGAGTAATGGAATGGAATAATGACTTGGTATTGATTTTGTATTTACTAAAAGCTTTGGTGATACAGTCTGTCAATGTGGGTTAGAATTGTTAGTTATCAGTCGGTCATCTTCTAGAACAGTTTGGACAGTTTACTTTTAGTAGAGTTTTAATATACGCTAAAATTAAAATATGCATAATTAATTTCGGTTACTGGGTAAATATTCTTAAATTAAAATTTGTAATAATTTATGATTAGGTTGTGAGACTAAAATTCAATTGTAATTTATTAAATGTGGTTTGACTAAATTTAATAGTTTTTTGTGTTTGATGAATTGGATGAATTCCAAGAGGAGTGAAAAGAACAGAAGGAAAAAAAAATCACTAAAATAATTAATCTTCCTAAACTTTTTTATTTATTATACAATTTTTCAAAAAGAAAAAAAAACTCGCAACCTATAATATTAAATTTCAGTTCATCAAACTTTTTCTTTGTATAAACGATATTAATAATCGACTTTTTAGAGCCGAATAAACAGAAGTATGCTTTTAGTATAGCAACAGCACGGAATAAAAATATCAAATAAATGGAGTGAAAAGTCAATAAAAATTGTTTTCGGAGTAAGAGCTAGTAGACCAAATCTATGGTTTCAAAGAAATTTGTTGAGGTATAAAACATTCTTAAAGACACGCTATTCCAAAAACTTGAATTTTAGGAAACAGTTTATTACATTGAATTGCCTTAAAGTGACAGTCAACCAGTTTACAAGTTGATTTGATTTAGCACCAGTTAGTATCTTTTGACATTTAAATGTAATATGGTTTTTCCAATTATATGAGGCGGATCTGAAAAGTAATTTACATTTGGATAACCTGAAATACAAGTGTGTAATTTCGCTTTGAAAAGGTTTTTCTTTTTTTCCAGGCGGTGATTGGAAACAGGGGTGGTATCTTCCAAGCTATAATAGGCTAAAAATATTATACTAACTGAATTTCATTGGTCCAGAGCGCAACTTGAATAAAAAGTGACAGGTTTGGCAAATTGACCTCACTTCCAGGCTACACAATTTGTACATTTTAGACAGTATACTTTCGACCAATGAAATTCTGACTCAATAAAATTTTTAACCAATTATATTGAGATTGATGTAATAACTGTTTTACTGCATAAACAATATATAAAATGACTTGATTGGCTTAAAGAATTTAAAGTGCCCCATTTCGCATGGCCCAGAGCACAGCCTAGCGGTGTTATGCTGCAGCATAAAACTTTATAAACCGTTAATCATACGCACAGAAGCTGATGTCATTGCTCAAATTCAAATTTCTATACAAACTTTAATTTAAAATCAACTTGTCAAAAGTGTTGATTGTTCCTTTAACTTTCCCTCGTCCTGGCAATCCGTAAGACGCATCCAAGCTAAACCTCGTATTAACCTTTAACTTATTCTTTGTTAGCACAATAAATTGATGCAATGGTCAAGGGCGGTTGCGGAAGTTGAGAATTTTTGTTGAAGGAGTTTCTCAAGTGTAATTAGCAGTGATTTATCAGTTTAAATTTCTTGCCCGTTCATTTATATGATAAATACTTTGCCAACTTTTCTTATCGGTTTTGCAGTGTCGCTCGCTTGGCTTGTGTTGATTCGGTTTCTTTTAGTGTCGGAAGAAATGAAAATTGAGTGCAGTCACGTACCATTTCCTTGATGGTTCAACATCAATTAATTTTTATGTATGTAGGGGGTTAACCAGAGGTCTTATAGTCAGTTTTATTACATATAAAAACAAAATTTTGTCTTTTAGAAGTGACAAAAAAGGGAGGAGGGGCATTGCCCCCCTCATTTTAACTGTAAAATGTTTGTCTTGTGCCATGTGTTTGGTCACACTGCAGTCAAGTCAGGATAGAGTTTTTATAATAAATAAGAAGAGAGTTTTTCATAAAAGTTTTTGTGTGAAGTGTTCCAGTTGGTATGATGCCAAAAGGCCCACTTCGCTTGGTTTGTCACAATGCAGTTAACATTTGAAAAAGGGATTTTTTTTTTTTCTCTCTTCCTCGGGTGATGTGTATCACCGAAAAGCTTTGCTCCGTGCAATTGTCGTCAATTTGCCATCATTAGAGTTGTCATGGTTACCACAAGCCTTAGCGTCACTTGATTTAAACTGTTTTGTGTATGCAATGGGATTTTCTATTTGCACACTGCTTTTGTTGATTTATTAGAGTGAAAGTCTTATTTCAGTGCATGTACCCACTTTACGTTGTGTACTACACAAGTTGCAACTGGAATAGAGACAAATAGAAATGAAATGAAATTGATAAATGTTACCAGAGGGTTATTAGTCATTTATACATATGCAAGTAATCTTTTACAATATAAACAGTTGAGCAAGTACGTAGTAGTGAAAAATCGCTCATTTGAATTCATAAAATGAGCATCATATGAAGTTAAGAAAGATCAATTAATTCAATACACTTGTTCATATTTGTAAAATCTAGGCACCTAACTTAATAAATTAAATTTTGCCATTTTATAAATTTATTAAAGAATATTTTGACATAAGGTTTTGAATAGCTTCTACATGACTATATAATCAATAAGAGCCAAAGAAAATGCCTAAATACCAAACAGAATGCAGCCAAAAAGAATGCTATAATTCATTAAATTTTAATTTCTCAATTTTAATGTTTTCACCAAGAATTTTTAAAATTAGATTTTGTTACTTTTTTTATATAAGTTTTCAAAACTCTTGAAGAAAACGAGCTCCACTTAATTTAAACTCATAAATTACATTGACCACTTAAACAGAATCACCTGAAAAGCTGAAAACTAAGAAAAATGACTTTTTTGTTCCCTGGATCCCCAGACGTCAGGCTTTATACTCGTGGCAGGTTCATCTTTCTTTCACTCATCCGTCTGTTGGACATGATTTATGTATAACCTTGGCTGAGAGGATTAAAGCGATACTTTACACTTTGTAATTGGCACCTCAAATCAACACTTAATTATAATAAAAGTTCCAACACCTCATTAACCTTTCATATAAAAAATGAAGTTTAAGAGCAGGCAATTTAGAATGACCATAGTGGCGGGGAAAATGTAATACAAGATGTTAAAGAGAACTTGGTAGTTGCCATTTAATACAGGCTTAATTGCTAGCTCTATACCATTGTTTTTTTCTGATTGCCTATTATTGAAGGGGTTTTTTTTTCTTGGCTGTATCTAATTTCATCATGTCAACAACCGTAATTGCCAGGATCAAGAGATAACTTTTATACACCTTTTTATATTGTACAGAAGAAAGTTAGTTAAAGGGACGCTCAACCCCTAAGACAAGTTGGGTTTAAATAAAAGATTGAAATGGTCTAAACATGTACGCAATACTTAAATTTCTTAATTTTGAACCGTAATTTAGTTTAAAATGAAAACATTCCATCACGTGATGTAAACCAACCAATGGCATCAATTGTTGTGGACCAGCCAGTCCACAAAGATTGATCCCATTGGTTGGTTTAGATCACGTGATAGAATATTTTCATTTTAAACTAAATTACGGTTTAAAATTAAGAAATTTAAGTATTGCATACGTAATTAGACGATTGCAATCTTTTATTCAAACCCAACTTGTCTCAGGGGTTGAGTGTCCCTTTAATATTTTATTGGATCGTTGATTTATTACGCTGTTTGGACTGGAGGAATCTTCATTCTGTTTGATGTTAGTTTAAGATATAACATCCAGGGCTTTTGCTCGGAAATTTTAATGTTGATCAGTTGTTACTGATCAACGACGGCCAAGGTTTGGCTTTTATCGCGCGAGGCGAGGAAGCCATGACCGGCAAAATTATCGCGATAATTGCACTCTTGTCAAGGAACAAAGAGTGATTATCAGGATAACTTTTTTCATGCGGCTGTGATTGGCCAATTTCGGGCAAATTTTGGCCCGCGATTGGCTGCATATTGATGAGTGCAATTATCAGAACAAAAGATTTTTAAATGTAAATGTTCATTATACAATAGTAATGGTGACTATGACAATCTTAGTTTGGTACAAATTCAAAGTAGTTGTCCAGCTGAAAAAGCTAAAATATTGGTTGAACAAAGGTTAAAGGAGTTTAGTACAGACTTTGAAAGTGACATAATCGGAGCAACGACTGATGGAGCTCAAGTAATGATAAAATTTGGTAAACTGGCACCCCATCAACTTTGTTACAACCATGGGATTCACTTAGCTATTAAAGAAGTTCTGTACAAAAACCGAATAGAATCAACCCATGAAGAAATTGATGTAATCGAAGATGAGTTTTGATATTATCAACATTGAGACAGAAAATGAGGATTATGATTCTGGTGAAAATGATACGTTTGATAGTATTTCTTTTGATATTCAATCTGAAAATGATGAAGAAACATGTGACGACTTCAGAGGAGATTATAAAGAGGTTCTGAATAGAATTCGGACAATTATAAAAATGTTTAAACAATTACCAGTTAAAAATTCTATTTTACAAAACTATGTTTAAGAAGCAGAAGGAAAAGAACTTAACCTCATATTGGATGTTAAAACGAGATGGAACAGTATGGAATCAATGCTTGAAAGGTTTATTCGTTTGAAAGATAGCATTTTTAAAGCATTGTCAGATCTTGGTATGATTCATTACTGGGAAGATGAAGATTATGTAGCAATTGTTACTGTAAGCTTTACAATGTTTTAAAACCTCTCAAACTAGTTGCAGAAGTTTTGAGTAGGAAAGATGCAAATCTTCTGACAAGTGAAGGGATATTTAACTCTCTTTTTAAGTCTTGAAGGTGAAACTTCGAACATTAGTCAAGAAATGAAATTGTCACTAAAAGAACGAATGGAAGAGAGAAGGCATAGAGGATTAGTTTCCCTCACAAAATTTTGCAAAATCCTGACAACTTAACTTTTCAAAATTTTTAAAAAATTTCTGGCAAGACTGAGATTATTAAAATGGCCAAAGAGTTAATGAAGCATTTATACTCTATAGATGAAGATATAAATGACACTACAGAAACAGTCGGAAGATGTTTTTTTTTCATGAAATGAACTTGGCTTTAGAACTAGAGAAAGAAATCTCGTTTGCTGTTAAACCTTCTACTTCAAAGACAGATTATAACTTTAGATCGATTAATCGAGAAATCAATTTGTATGAAACCACACATCAACTAACTCCAAACTTAAGTTTGCTTCTAGAAGCCCTCAAATCAATTCCTCCAACATCTACTCAAAGAAAGAAAGAAAGAAAGAAATGGGGCTTAACGTCGCCAGCGGCTCCCAGGGCCATACGCGACGGGACAACCAAATAAACCAACAACAAAACTAGTAAAATCCATACGAGAACAAAACAAATAAAACTAATAACTAAAAGCTAACCAGAGCTTCCATCTAGCCTCCTCAAGGAGGCCAAAAGACCTCCAAGAGGAACCCAGGGGGGACCACGGGGAGGTAGGAAGTCGGAGATGCTTTACTTGCTCCATAAAGTGTACTCGGGGACAGGTAACACAAACCAGAGCCCTAACTGCTACTTAAAGTGAAAGAAACTTTTCAACAGCTTCTTTCATTAGATGTCGTCTGAATGAAAAATCAATTAACACTTTGTTTTTTAAAATCTTATTATTTTGTAAATGTTAAAAAATTACAAAATAAAAAAAATTTTGATCATGCTACTAATTTTCTATATTTCTAATCACAATTTCCCGACATTCATGGGAAATTCCGGGAAATTTAAACAAAAATTTCCCGATTCCCGGAATAGAAAAAAGGGCCGGTTAATGAAAACCCTATCTCCAATGGTTGGATTTAGTGAGACCTTTTTGTTTCAATTCTTTTCAACTTTAAATAGGGATGTCGAATTTTTTTTGCTGTTCTAAAGTTTAAAATAATGAAGTGATCTTTCGTGTAGTAAAGTTAAATTAAAATTGGAAACTGGTGGAAATATTGCTAGTTCTAACTTGAAGCAAGTTAGCAATATTTCCAACTGTGGCTAATCAAATCTTTTCTGGGGGAAGCCATTTTAAATTGGAGATGTCAAAGAGTAGAAAGAAAGAAAGAAATGGGGCTTAACATCGCCAGCGGCTGCCAGGGCCATACGCGACGAACAACCAACAAAAGAGAGTAGAAGGCAAATGGGTTTTTGGAGGAGTAGAAGGCAAATGGGTTTTTGGTGGAGTAGAACATGGAGAAGGGAAAGTGTTTATATCTGTTGAATATCGAATACGACACCTTATTGACCATTTTAACTGAGGATTGACAAATCAGAACAAACACAAAATAGAAGCAGGCATAAAAACCTGCAGAAATTGAAGAAAGTACAGGGAAGCATATAAAAATGTATGTCAATTCACAAAAACGCAGAGAAACACATGAAAGCAATTAGGGAAAGAAAGAAAGAAGAAAATGGGGCAATCCAAGCACTTAGGGAAGAATGGAAAAGGCTCGAGTGCAAAATTCCATTTTCCGAAATACTTTTAGGTTACAACAGCAAAAAAAACGGCCAACTCTCAATACTGCTGTTATGAATTCCCAAAGATAGTATATGTGACCTTTTTCAAAATGATCTGACAATCCATAACCAGGTAAATCAATACATATGAAATTCCAATGTCTTGGAAGAATGATGCAAGGGTATCAAATGTAACAGCACTGTCTTGAATTGAATGAATACCAAAGACTGGTTTACCATTACGAGTACCCCACTGTTTTGCTGCAAGTGGTGAATTGTTTTAAGTTTGCTCTATGATTTTGAGTTCCGGCCATGATTGTTTTTAAACATCACTTTAACATCCAGTCAGAGCGATGTGTCTTAAGAGACAAAAACCAGAAGATAAGAAGTATTTCAGCTCATACAGTAGGAGGAAGCAGGCAAGAAAGAAAATTTAAAATAATCAGGCGCCAGCAGCTGTCAGGGCTAGACGCAACCAGACAACTCTAAACTTCCAGTCCGAACTTCTTTTAAATCTCATTTAGAGGACGAAATAATTGCAAAATTTCATATTGAGAAAGGTAGGAAGCATCTCGTATCGTAGGAAGAAATCACAATATTGGTCCAACGGCAGCAATTGGGTGTAGCAACAGTGAAAATCACAGAAATTAAGTGAATAATCTGATGAACATGATTGAAAGCATAAATAATCGCCAATTTCTAGTCATAAAATTGCTATTATGCTTGTTGTTCATATGCATTTGTTTTGGTATATATATTTACCTAAATCCCCAAGAACATGAACTAAATGCAAAGTATAAATAGTTAACTTCCGGTTTGTGACACTGAGCATCAATATGATTTGTTACTACTGTGTAATTTCTGCTGCACCTTTCCGACATGTAGGTTTAGATTATTTCGGTCCAATTTTTGTCTATGATGGAAAGAAGATAAAAGTTTGGATTTTGTTGATAACCTGCCTGACCATCCTGGATATAACCACCGCTAGTTTCCTGTTAGCCTTTCGCCGTTGTGTATCAATACGAGTATGTTGTGAAACCATTATCAGTGATAATGCATCGACTTTCAGCCTTGCAGCCGCTCAATTACGTCAATGGGCGAGGATAAGAGCTGACGTTGAAGTTCAGGCTGATATGCGTTATAATCGAATTGAATGGACCTTTATCCCACTCCGGACTCCCAACTTGGAGGGGGGGGGGGGGTTTAGAACGGCTTGTGGTTGTGGCACAAAAACGATTATCCGAAAATCCTTCTCCAGTAACATCGATGAAATGAGAGCATTAGTGTATGAAGCAATTCAAGACCTCTTACATATATTTTTGAGGACGTGAGGGAGAGAAGAGCCATATATCCTAATACCTTTTTAACTGGCAGTATGCCATTGCTCGTATTGAAATACCATCCACTTAACCGAACACCTAAGGGAAAAGAATTGCGAAAATTAAACCAACGTCGTATTCAGATTAAAAACTACCTTTGGAAAGGGTGGCTCGGTTTCTATTTGATGGGTCTTGCACGATTCCATCAGCGCAAGAAGGGAGAAGAAGAGAGTTCAATAAGAATCGGAGATCTTGTTTTTATTCGCCAGGAAAATTTCCATTCATTTTGGTGGCCGCTCGCTACAGTTGAAAAATTATTCCCGGGAACAGATAACAGCGTTCGTTTGGCTGAATTACGCTTAGGAGATGGGACAATCACCCAACGTGCACTTAGACACCTTTGTAAACTCGAGATGTCAGGTGAGGATGTACATGAAAAATTTCAAGTTCTTGAAGAAGACGAGAATATTAATTAGTCAAGAATTATGAATTTTGATTAATCTTTCTCCTCGTTTGGAAGCTGTCGCGAATTCATTGCGAGGCTAACTAAGAAAGAACGATAGAAAGTTTGACAGGGTTTAACGTGCTCCATAAAGTATACTCGGTCCCAAAAACCAGAGAGACCTAACTGCTTTATAAAGTGTTAGATGGCAAAAACCAACAATTGTCTCAACGGATTAAAAAAATTGACATCTTGTAAGCCTCCATTTTAAACCAGCGATTTCACCATTTTAAACCAGCGATTTCATCATTTTGAATATTCAACCAGTTTGACTACTAATATCAAAATAATTATCCCTATTAGTAAACTGGTGAAGCAATAAACAAAATTGAAGTAAGATTACCGATGGATGGCATCAACCAACCGTATTCTCAACGGATTAAAAAATCAAACATCGCAATGGCGGTTTCATTCTCGTGAATGAACCTCAAACCTTTACAAAATCATGAGAGACAATACCGGCATGAGTAGAGAACTTAGGTCCGCAAATCTTTCCGACGATCGTCTCAGTTACACCAACTGCTCAAAAAATTAGTTACACCAATTAGTTTAAGTAGCCGACATGAACAAACGCAAGTTGTTCTTTTGTGCTTATGAAGAAGAAAGGGCGGAGTTATGTTTAAAAACCAATCAGATAAAATACGACACATTGACGTCACGATTACGTCATACAATGTTAATTGTAATGTGACGCACCCTGATGGAGAATTGGTTTACTTTTACCAACCCAAACACAAACATTTAAAAATTTAGTTTTTAATCAGAAGAACTTGAAATGAAATAAAAATTTTCAATTTCACACTCAATGACAAAAGCTTACCCTTCAATACGAATTGATCGCCATGATATGAAACAACGTGGTACGATCTATTGAGCAGGTTGTAACGGTGTAACAGTCTAAATAGAATATTTATACCGTATGCCGTTGACAGCGATACTTTAGGGTGATGAAGTTAAAGTAACGCGATGAGGATGTTTCAATTGTCACTTGGACAATTGGACAAATGGATTATTTATTCGATATAAAATGAACTGAACAATAACACTTTTATTAAATACCTGCTATTAAACTTATATTACGATATAAATACGCCACCCGCTAACCGATACGTAGCAAGAAAATAAGATATTATTTTCTTGCCGCAATCCCACAAAACACTTACTTGACACCTGACACACGAACGCAAACCACAACGCTAAATACCCGCAAATCCAGAAGCACTAAGCACAGAATAGCAAGCCAAAAGGTTTCCCAATTATTTTTATTTTGTTTTTTCAGCTTAATATCGTGAGACGATGATGAGACCACAAAATAATAATGAGCGAAAATTTTATATTAATTATTGGTCGGTTCTGAGTCTCACCTGTGGTTACCCATGATGTCAAACACGTCAGTAAGGGGTAAACGTAGGGGATTAAATGCACAGATTTAATCCCTACACAATAGGCGTGGGAAAATATGTAATAATATTTTCTCTGTACATTTAACCGAGAATGTGATGTTATTATCATATTCCTTAGGCTGAAGGAAATCTAGCAATAACTCTTCTATCGCAAGAAATACACGTGTTTTCCTTTAAGCCTACTTTTTATACTTAAGATTTGTATAAACGCAGATGAAATAAATTATACACATTTATTTCAACCGTTCCAGGTATATTTATAAATATAAATAAATGAAATCCTAGCTTGGGATAAATAAATAGAATATTTATTTATCCCATCCGCATCTCTGGTTGCCATGGCAACAAGATGGCGCTAGATTTAAATTACGGTTTAGAGATTTGAGAATCTCAAATCTCTTGTACCGTCACAAGGTTAATTGATCATCTGAGTATGGATTTATATTTTGAACCCCTTGTTGATGTTTTTGAGAGATTGTCCTTGTCTGTTTGGAAAACATTGTCTAAGGTCATCAAAGGTAAAGCATCTGTATGTATAGCTAATATTTCGAACAGATCTTTATTCTTACGTAAAGGAACGGCAGTAGCTAATGGTTTTCCTGTAATTGATGTTTTACAGACATCTATGCAAACATCTGTAGATTTAGATTTGGCTGATGTGAAATTAGGAGAAAAACTAACATCTAAAGAGAAAGAAGCTGTTTTTAAGTTGTTATTTAGAAATAGAGATCGTTTGGCAAAAGATGAATTAGATTTGGGGCGCACTAAGGTCTATAAACATTCTATCAACACGGGGGAGAGTGAACCCATTAGCCAACCACCATACCGCAGATCCCAAATGGAGAAAGAAGTATAATCTCGTGAAGTAAATCAGTTATTAAAATCTGGAGTAATAAGAGAAAGTAATTCTCCTTGGTCAGCACCAGTATTGTTAGTAAAGAAACGAGATGGGGCATGGCGTTTTTGTGTTGATTGGCGTACACTCAGAAAACGGTATGGGTAAAGAATACCAAATAAATTTTGTTAAATGAATTTAGTTACTGCAACCGTTTATTTAT